>JAOPHQ010002299.1:0-230586 GCA_030340625.1 Merluccius polli
AAATAACTTACGTAATTTGCGTAAGTTACGTAAATTACGTAAGTTACGCAATTTACGTAAATAACTTACGTAATTTGCGTAAGTTACGTTATTTACGTATTTACGTTATTTCCGTATCTCTCAGACAATCAATATGTCAAATACATCGATTTCAGGTATACTAGGACATTTGTTACTCTGGCCCACTCCCAAAGAGTGCAAATACCCCTCATCATTTTAGGGTCTCTTTAATTGAGTTCTGATCAATAGTGGGCTCTGTGTTGTTGTAAGACCCTGTAGTTACAATAAGTCAATAGTAACGCATGACAAACGACAAGGAGAAAAACTGGAAAATTAAGAAGGAAAAGATGATGATGATGATGATGATGATGATGATGATGATGATGATGATGATGATGATGATGATGATATATGATAATATAAAGTTAAATGTTTTTCTTTTGCTGCATTCATTCATGTTTTACAGAGGATTTAACCTGAACCAGGCTTTGCAACAATAATAATCACATCACATTCATGGGGGCATAGTATACCGTATACTAACTCCTAGCGTTACTCTGTGTGTGTGTGTGTGTGTGTGTGTGTGTGTGTGTGTGTGTGTGTGTGTGTGTGTGTGTGTGTGTGTGTGTGAATGATAAAGTTATTTTTCAATAGACATATTTTTTGTTTTTGTGTGAAAAAAGGGTGGGTGGTGGCAGTGGGGCTCATTGGGTGCTCAGCACCCCTAAAGCTCTGACCCTAGAATCGCCCCTGCTCACCACTGATTATACAGATTACATGTTATATTCTTATATAGTCTTAATTATACTTTGTCCTTTAATCATGTGTGGACTCCCGTCTTGTTGTGCGTGTTGCGCTCACTGGGCCTGGTGGTGACACCCTCCCCATGACCCCATCAGCTCCAACTAATTAAATACGGAGTGTGTCCCCATGGATTACCTATATGACAATGTTCCCCAGCCGTGCCCTGCGCTGCCATACATCAATAGGAATCGGAGGGCTGAGTGTTGACGGATTGATGCTTGATTTTTCATTTAATTTATATGCAACTAAATTAAATATGGATCATCATCAAACTAAGTAAGGCGAAGCGTCAGTTTGGGGTCACAAACTGACCAGTGGTGAAGAAACCTTTAATGGATTTATTTCAGAGTAGCCCACTGGCAGCTTTCCATGTCCAGCTTTGGTAGGAAAAAAAAAAACGATGCTACTCTTCCCCGAGAGTTAAGCCGATGAGCCCATCGTTGCTATGCCGATTCACAGGGCTGTTTCCCTCAGTTCACGTTCCTGGAAGAGATAGTTATGTCTTAGTGAAGATGTGTACTTTTTTCACCCTATTGGATCTTCAATGCTGTGATCGCCATGGCAGCATTTAGGCCGGTGTTGTTGTTTTTCCCTCTGGTTCTGCTGGTGCAACAAAGTTGTAGTTTTGAACTGCAGGATACCATCCACGCCCTGATAGAAGAGAACATCCACCTTCACGACCAGCTGGAGAACCTCACCCAAGCCCTCAGAGAGCTCAAGAGGATGCTGTGGCACCACTCCAATGGTAACGTATTTGGGATTATCAGTATGTTCATTATCAGTAGTAGACATCCAGTTGAAATTATCAACACAAAATTCAAGGATTTGTTTTTATCCAGTTAATGTTTGCTTTTTCGGCCAGCATTTAGTTGTACAGCTGTGTTCAAGATGAACATATTTAGTTTGACATTGAGTAATAATACATTTTGAATGAAACTTGTCAACGGTTCAAAAGGATTGGCTGTGACAAGGTCAAAGCTGCCAGTTCTGTTTTTTTCTTTATTTCTTCATTTCCTGTTTGTGTTGCATCTGTTGCATATCTAAATCCTTTCCGTTTGAGTCTGCCCATTATTAAGATTATTTACTTCATCCCTTTAGTCCAACATACTACCGTACTTCTCCATAAAGTAACTGTCTTCAATTATAACTCTGGATTGTATTGTTAATCAAGCTGATTGGTGCTTTTCAACCAGATGAAAGTCACCCTAACGACCACCATAGCGACCATCATAATGAGGATGCTCGGCATATGTGGAATGATTGGTCAGCACACGGTGAGTATTGCTTTTGCCCATCTACCACAAGCTCAAATGCCATTTATTAACAAAGATTCAGTAAACAAATATCATATAAATGAATGTAAACTCACTGAACACAATAGAAAGTTGTGTCACAGGGCCAATATCACCACTAGCTGACACCGATTACAGCTCCATGCAGAGTACACTTTGGGTCACTGTGGCATTGCAGCCAGAGGGAGAAGTTGTTTCTCTGTTGTTGTTTTTTACCTCAATGGTCCACATTGTGGCACCTCAGTGGTTTGCATGGTTGTTTTGTATTCAAATGTAGGTCTTGACAAGTTGGCATAATCATCTGGTACCATTCCTCCACTTCTTCACCCCTGCCCAAGTGCAAACTGTGAAGGATCAGTGTGTTTCAAGTTCTCCATGAGAACTTTAACTCCATGGATGGTTTATTTTTCCAAATGATGATTTTCAACCTGTCTTCTGTCTCCTCTCTCTGACAGGCATCAGTGCAGAAACCCATCTACTCTTGGAGCATGCTCTGTGTGGACACGACCCAAACAACTCTGGAAGCTTCCATGTCCAGACACCCTTCCTGCTGCTCCTCTTGGCCCTACTATACGTTACCCTGCTGCTGTCTGGCTCCATTTAGGCTACATTAGCCTGCTTAATATATATATATATATATATATATATATATATATATATATATATATATATATATATATATATATAGTAGATCTATATTGACTATATGTCACCATCTTGCTGAAATGATGTTGGCAGCCTTTAAAGCTGTGAGTGTCTGATGGGAGTATATATATACATTGGTATGTTTTTTTTTTTTTTAAATCCTTTCATTCATGTTAGCACCCATCCAGTACATTTGTTTTTTTTTGTTGTGAAGTAGTTATTGATTGGTCTAGATTGGACAAATTGACTCCATGTGATGTGCGAAAAAAAAAAAATCAATGGGAAATCTAGTGTGGTGGAACGGCCTGTTGATCTGTCTGTTTTACCCTTCTCTCCCTTTAAAATATTTTCCCGTAAATCTCTCATATTTTTCTTATAAAAGTTTTCTAAGAATATAAATGATTTAATAATCACCTAATTGTAGTCACTTAATGTAGGAACAAGTTAACCCAATCCTTGTTGCACTGATATTAAAGCAAGTGGTGATTTTAGGATTGAGCCGTGTGTGTGCCCTTGTCTAAATGGGAGGGGTATGTGGACAGTGGTAGGGGCGGTGTGTGGCTCGGGGCGGAGCGCCGGAAAATTTCACAAATCCCAATGTTGACGGATATTGTTGTTGTGTCACAGTACTTAGGCAGTGCAAAGCCAGAGGGTGTCATTGTGGCATATTGTCTCATTGATGTGCCATTATCTTAAGTTTAGAGCGCTAAGTTAATGTGTAAAATATGGGCTCGTAATGTTGATAGACCTTTGTATGTAACGTTTCACTGCATTCCATCAATTTGATGCTCATGCATCAACCCAGGGATTCTTTCCTTCATCAATTAGGTCTTTGGAGAACATGGGAGGTTGCACTGAAAAGGTTAGTGCCGGTCTGACTTTGGATGAACGTTACAAAGACTTATTAAGCAGTCTGTAATTGGTCTTTTCAAATATATTTAAAAACACGTAAATGTAAAAAAAAAAGAAGCCAGATGACCATATCCAAATAAATTCTTTATTTTTTCTATTATAACAAGTTTGAAATGGTCAAACATAAAACGTATAAAACTACATAAAGTCAAATGCGGCTGGAAGGATTTACACATGAAAACAGTGAAACAAAACTGACATGCACATAAAACTAAAACACAAAACAAACAGAAATAAATAAAGATAAAACGCTATAGCCCATGGAACCTATGTAGCACCTGCATAATCCATATTTGCATGACAAGAGCTCCTTGTTTTGAGGTCAATATTAACTCGTTATATATTAAAGTTGTTTACAGTGGAATGAATATGACAATGATTTTAGTGTCCCTCATTCGTTTTGTGTCCCAATTCACTTCCTTCAGGCCCATCGCCTTCGCCACCCGAGCTCAAACATCACTATTGGTCTCCATAAACATTAAAAAAGGGCCCATGCTAAACTATCCATGTGTATACGTCATGTGGGTGTGGTGTGTGAATGAGATAGAAGGGGGACTCTAGTCTATATCCAGGTCGGAGTCGTCATCGTCGTCGCCGCGAAGGTGCTGCACAATGGCGCCGTTGCGGATGGTCTTTGGCACGGCGGCGGCGGCCTTGTCCGGCAGCATGCCGTACTCCTGCAGCAGCGCCTCCACGTCCACCGCAAAGAAGTCCTCCCCCAGCTGGTCCGTGACCCGCACAAAATTGCCGATCAGGTCGCCGGCCTTGTACACCAGCAGCGCAGGCAGGGCGCTGCCCCGGAACAGGGCACTGGTGCTGATGGCGGCGCTGCGCACACTGCAGAACTTGACCAGCGGGTACTCCTGCGCCAGGCACAGCAGGCTGCCGTGCATGGCGCTGCAGCCCGCCACATCCGGCTCGTAGATGTGGATCATCACCAGCGTGCTCTTGTCTTCCTTGTCCAGGGCCTCCAGGAAGTCCTCACCGCTTGCCAGCTCGAAGACCTGCGCAAAGCGCTTGCCGCGGCACAGCTGCCGGCGCATTTGCTCGATGCGCTGCATGCGGTAATGCTGCAGGAAGTCCTCGTCGTCCTCCTGCTCCTGCAGCATGTTGTACTCCTGCATGGTCATCTGGGCAGAAGAAACGGATGTGTGCATTTTCACGGACACAAATGGCGGAAGATCGTGACGTGACACATATTGGTGATTGGGGGTCTTTACGACTGATTAAGTTTGCGAACAACTAGGACTAGTCTAAAAAAAAAAAATATATATATATATATCTATAGAGAGAGAGAGTGAGAGAGAATTCTGTCAAAACTGAGCACATTACAGTCCAAGAGGAAGAAAAAAATAGTGTGCGTATGCTTAATGAGATATTTTTTATCAGACTAGATATCGTCTTAGGGAAGTTTTGTCTTCCTGGTTTTAAAGTAGACAATTGTCAACTATTGTCAGTCTATTGTCAACTATTGTAAACTACTAACTAAATTGTATTGTATGTTACAATACAATTTAGTTAATAAAATAACCACATGGTAAAGCCTATTTTTGTAGTTTAAAATGGTTACAATTTGTAACCATTTTAAACTACAAAAATAGGCTTTACCATGTGGTTATTTTATTTACGTATTTACTGAATTACCAGAAAACATGCTATATCATGGTCGTTATCAAAATATTAAATGACCTATATCAGAATAGAAGATTTTGGCCATAACTCCCAGCCCAAAACTAATCCATAACCTTGTTTTAAATGCAGGTGAAAGGTGACTTTTTGCGACGTGCATCACTGCAGTCGGCTCTCCAGTAGCCAATGTGTTCCTCATCGCTCCCTGCACCAGTTGACCTGTCAGCTTATACTGAATGATGGTTCTTGACCACAAACTGCAGGCCACGTAGCATGTTTCCACATGAACATAGGAGAAAATCCAACCCTTATCACTTACTTTCCCCTTGATTTTGTCCTCGAGCTCCTTCTGCTTCTCCTTGTCGTTCTCCAGGTCGAGATCCGAGCGGCAGGTCATGGACAGCTTCTTGATCAGCCTCTCCATCTCATTCTTCTGCTCCTGCCTCTGCTCCACCTCCAGCTGCTTGTATTTCCTCCAATCATTGATCACCCCCTTGGGGCCTGGGGAACAGATTGTGTCTCATTTGTTACTTGGTATACAACTATCAACAGAATATATGATACTAGGGATGTTCCGAGCGGTTAATTGCACTGACGTGTACACGACATTTTGAAAACCGTTTATTCGAATACCCGTTAATTAATTAATTAATTAAATTATGAAATTGAACTCTGAGAAATAGCCCAAACTAAGCACATTTCGATCTATATTTATAACTTATTTATTAGTTATAATAATGTACCCCCATTACGAGGTTGCTTTAAGGAGAATTCTGTCTGATTTGTGTTTTTATTTTGACCTTTCTTTTTTTTCACATTTTTTCGTTTAGTAAAAATCTACTTTAAATTATGGAATTGATTAAAACCACTTCTTGTCAGTAAATATATTTGTTTTGGACTTTTAAAGTCTGTCAGCTCTGCATAATTATTTCTCTCTCTCGCTCTCTGCTCCGCAAGTGGCAGAGAGCGAGAGAGAGAGAGAGACAAACAACATGCCTAACTCAGACGTCCTTATGAACTTCAGACAACATCACGTTAACGGTTAAACAACGTTTATTTTTCAAGTTGTTTTTTTACAACATCTTCAAAGATGATGGCGAGCTGCACCCTCCCGCAGGCGACAGTTTTTTTCCCCCCGTGGGCTATTACATTCGTTGTATTATCATGCACATTGCACACACATAGCAATTATTTAAACAAACGCCTATGAAATAAATGTATGAAACGAAATATAAAAACAAAATATATTAGCTTGGCCTGAAAAAGCAGACCTTTAACAAGAACAACAACATTTTTTTTACAAAACGGTTAGTGGCGGCAGCCCCGTGTAACCGTGTAACCGAATACCCGCGCACATCCCTATATGATACTATATTGTATTCACAGATCATGATAATCTGTGATCATCACTGATGAGGAAAAGCTTGATGGCAACCAAATCTCACATTTGCAGCATGCAGAGTTTGGTATTGCAACACATTATAAATCAACAACATTATATCATTATGGGGGTAGGATAGTCAAGCAGTTAGGGTATTTAGACTCCCAGCCGAATAGTTCCGGGTTTGAAACCCAATGCCCGCAGTCGACCTGTAAGCATCCCTGAGCAAGACGCCCTAACCCTTACCTGCTCATTAAAGACGTGCATCTTAAAAAAAAAAAAAAATCACTGCAAGTTTTGAACGGAAGCGCCTGCTAAATGACTCAATAGTCAAAAGGTATATTATAGTCGCAGTGAGAAACGGGGAGACATTATTTACCTGTGTTGACGGCACTCCCGTCTGCGCTGTAGTCTATCTCTGGCTCCAGCACGTCTGGGTTACGGATAGTCTTGGCCTCCCCATCCTCGTCCTCATTTTCGCTGCCCTCGTCTTCGCTGCTACTGTAGTAGTACTGTAGCTTCTCCCCCAGGATCTTATCGTCCAGCGTCGTCATGGCTACCACTCAACTGTCACGGTGAAGAGGTTGAAATTGGGACATTAAGGATACTTACTATACAACTTTAAAACTTCAGTGCAGCTTGATATTTAAATGTTGGATGTGTTGTTACCATTTGAATAACTACTAAACACATCACTCTTCCTCTTGTAGCATAATCATGCATTTATCAGATGACTGGCATACTAAGTAACATGTAAAACATAGCATATGGAGGCATGTCAAATGAAAAGGCTTAACAAAGAGATGGTAGACTTGTAAATAGGTCGGGCTGCACAATGGCTGACCCAATATCCTGGAGCATCAGCCTTAAAATGATTAGTGACAAAAACAAGTCAGCTGGATACACTAGCAGCATTAACAGCTTTACATCACAGCCGGTTAGGGGAGGCCTACAGTTGTAGACCCATTTTAGTCCCATTTAAAATAGCCAAATAGTAGTAGTTAGGTGCTGTTCGCAACAGATTGAGGTTTCAAGTAGAAATGTATCTGCAAGCAAATACAAACAGCGCATTTCTGTAAGTAGGTCAGCAGCTCAGAGCAGCTGATGTCTCCCTGGTTGGACTTCCCATACGAGGGCTAGCTGCTAGCCCTCGCTAGCCCTGTCAACGCCTGTACTGCTTACAAAAATACAGCAATTTGTTCAATAAGTTCAACTGTGATCATTAACGATTCTTTGCAAATCTGTGAAATTGTATTATTTTTGTTAGTTCTCGTTTACCTTGAATTTAACGATGTGGGACGGGACGGAACCGAAGCGGCAGCTCAACAAATCCAATCCTATCTGCTGGAGGATTAAACCACTTCCTGGTCGGGGAACAAAATGGTCGCACGCATATGACGCGCAGAGAGAGGACACGCCCCCAAAGCGACGACTATTTTTATGTGAGGAAAAACATACATCGTCATTTTTGTTTAAAAACATGTCACTTACAAATACGTCCCGTTGTATTTTCACCGATGTTCACCCTTGAAAATTATAATTGAGACGTTTTCTACTTTCTCCGCCAGGTGGCAGTAGCCCATCGATTTAGGTAAAACTTTATTATTGAAAGACATTGTACAACAAAATATGGCAATTGATCATTAGTAGGCACACATACAAATATAATGTAACACAAAAACATAGCATACTATATAACACAAGACAAGAAAATAAATGAAAATAATGTTCAGTAGTTATACACATCAGTGCTAGTCCTCATAAAACACACAAACAAGGGCTGTGTGGTGATACATGTCTCTCTCCTCCTCCTCCAGGGCTGGGTACCAACTTGATGTCGTCTCCAGGGCTGGGTACCAACTTGATGTCGTCTTCACAAGGTCCTGAGGTACCTCACCGCTCTCCGTCTCCCAGTTCCCCGTGTCTGACCACCACTTTGTCTCCTTCTCCATCCCCCCGGCCCCTCACACCATCACATTGAAATACTTCATCTCACTGTCATTTGTGGAGAGTAAAATGGCCCAGAAGTCTATTCAATATTTGTCCAAATATAATATTGTATAATTGTGCTCTTGTATACATAGCATTTTTACCTTCATATTCCTCTCTTTGTAACTTTGTCATAACCCTTTGGAAAGACAATGTTATTGTTTTTCCTCTATTTAATGTGTTCGCTTTGCATAATACAAAAACAAGTCTGCCATATCAGACTATAAAATAATATGGGAACGTATTTTTATTACAAGGTTAACTTCCCCTCTGGTGTCCCCTGCTGTCTATTTTTATTTTCATGCCCGAGTGAAATAGGCCTACTTTGAATTAATTTAGATACCAAGTCTACAGCCAGTTTTGACCAGTTGCACTGTAGCTTGAAAGCTGTTTCCAGTGCAGAAGGTGAATCAGTGTCCGGGGGGCCGTCCTCTCAGACCTCCGTCTGGTCTGACCAGTCTAGTTTTCATGGTAATTCCCAGAAACTGGAGTCCACTCTACTTCCTCCCCCTGGAAGGTGACGAGGGTCGTCTACCCGTCCTAAGCTACGACTAGATCCAGTAGACTGAACCAAAGTCTGAGGTGCAGAGGGTGACCAGTAATGGTGACATTCGTTCCCTGGGTCCAACACCGGCCTGCCAATGTGGTGGTCAACCATCCAGTCCAGCGGGATCACTCAGAACTTAAGATATACATAGTTACAGATTAAAGTTTAAGATTTGAAAACAGTTCTTTGCTTACCCATCAACCGAGCTCAGACAAACTACCGAAGCAAGCTATGCCCAACACTAAATACTCATTTAAAAAAAAAAAAATGTTTGTTATCCCTGCCATGTTGAACTTAGACTGTACAACTGGTTTTCATTTAATTTTATTGCATACAATTTCACTTCTCGGTGGGTGCCATATAAAACAGGTACTGGTATTTATAGGGTAAATATTTCGAGAAATGGCTTCATATTCACAAATCCGTTGTAAACCTGTTAACTATTGATTTTGAAAACAAATACTGTTCATCTTTAACATAGGTTGATGGTACAAATGCAAACAAATTATAGAGGAGTCCAAATCTATTTAACATCACGTTTATTTAACGAAAAGTGTGTATTTTTAGGATGAGCTGGAGGCGGCCACTGCAGCACGTCTGGGTTTAGGAGTGGTACCTTCACGGAATCCATTCCTGGGGAGAAATTAAAAAGACGTTGTAAAGGCTCCATTGAGTCAACGGTACTTCTACCTCAACGCAGGAGAAACGGTCAAAACATTGAAGCTGCATTGGACAAATTGCCTTCCTAAAAGTAGTGGAACTCAATTGTCAACGTTCTACAATGTACATACAACTTGCCTCGTGTTCGGATGCAGTGGTTCTCTAACAATCCTTTGACTCAGTATCCAACATGACTTGAAACATTTTTTTCTACATTTCTTGATACTGGGATGATGTACTACTTTATCGCAGATCGTGATAACACTCACAATAAGACGATCGTGAATTTCCATCATTGTCATTATTGTGAATATCCTCACGAATGACTTGAAAACGCTTTAAAAAGCAACACATGCAGTCAATTGATTTCCTGATTTATTTTGAATTTGCCACAAGGCAGAGCCTGCATCTTTTCATTCATTCCTGAATCCCAAGCCTGTCACCATAGCTGAAGGCTCAGAGGCTGCTTGCCCGTTTGTTTTTCACTGAAAAGGATGTTCACTAAAATATGTTCTCTGTGCAATACAAATACTTGATTTGTTCACAAAATGTGAAGGTAAGGCAATTCCAGTACGTTTTAAGAGTTTCAAGCATATTTTGATGATTATCGTGAATCGCAATCATTTTGACCAAGATATTGACATGACATTTCATATCATCCCATGCCTAACTGCTACTGTTGCAACCAACATGCTTGATACAGAACTACATCACTTGTGTAAGCAGTGTCATTTTTACACTTCAGCTTTACATTAGATCACCAACCAAAATGGGATCCTGGTCAGATTTAATGTGGCCATTGTAATGTCTATGGAAGGTCTATAAACAACTAGTTGGATCACAAGTAATACACCTGGTTGTAATGTACCAAGTCAAAGCTTGCCTCAGTGAAACATTGATATCACATGGATTTCATTTGTTCAGACATTTTATTTCAACATCATTGGCAAGCAGCAATTGGCAGAAAAACTTAAGTCTTAGATGTGTAAAAGTGACCATGACACAAAGTACTCCCTGATGAGGTCTTACTGTTAAATTTGTGCATGAGAAGTGCATTCGATTCTGTCCTTTTATGCCAGTTTGCCAGTTCTACAGGCAAATCCTATTTCCGCTGAACCAAGTCATGAAGTCAAACTTCAGTTAAAAAACCCAGAAACGGGCAGCATGCATAAACACTACAACCGCCCCCCCAAAGGACACCAGCAGACCGTTTCACAGAGACACTGAAGTGCAGGAGCTTACCTGAATCTGCGGTAGACAACCTTTCATGTGCCTCAGACGACCGGTGCCGGTGGTGTTCCTCCTCTTGGCCTTAGCGCTCCAGTTGTCTATGGGGGGGAGAAACAAAAACCACTTAGACCACCTTATCCAACACAGACGCAGGGCATCAAACCCATTTGGGGATCCCTTCTGCGAATGCCAACGGGGGTTAAAGACCATACACATTTGATCCCCCCAGTGACTTACACTTTCTCTTGCGCTTCTCGGGGTAGCCACACTTTCCGCAGGTGCTCTTCTGCAGGTGGTAGGCTTTGGATCCGCAACGCCGGCACAGGGCGTGCGTCTTGTTACGACGCTTTCCAAAGGAAGAGGTTCCCTTCGTCTAGGAAACACGAGGAGGAAAATACATCATGTTAGAGAGAAAAACCATCACGTTAGGAGGGAAAAACATCACGTTAGAGGGAAAAACATCACGTTAGGAGGCAACTCATCACGTTTAGCGACCAGCAGCTGGCGTCGAGTCGCGTCTCAGCAACAGAGTGAGAATCACTGAAGTATCATATGTTCAGACATTTGTGTTTGAAACATCACCGACACGACTCGTTAAGACGCCGGCTGCGCTCGCTAGGTTTCACGTGAAGCTCTGACAAAACGGGCTGCAGAAGACACGGGGACAACTTTGACGGGTATGAGTCCATTTTGTCTCGGATCTGATCCATGTCAGTTGTGACTTTAACCGCTCGAGTGGCACAACGATATACTTCAACCCCATATCAAGCTAGCCTATTAGCCAGGTACACGGACGTCACGAAAACCAGCATGTAGCTCAATACCCCAACGATTTAGCGATTTAACTCGTTGAGACTTTTAACAGCTCCTGTTTATAATTTGCTACACATTGTCATTCATACGTAGCATACAGCCACCAGCACGCTAGCAGCCTGCCGCTAAGAGCGCCGCTGTTAGCACCAGGCTACTGGAATAAGCGGGTGATAACAACTGAGAATGTAACAAAACTAAAGTTTCATTCCGATAAATAGTTCATCCAAACGACAATCGCAACTCATAAGTATCAAACCATCCAATAACCGTATAGCATACGACGTTCAGTAAAGAGATGTTAGAAGATTTCTTTCTACAAGTGTGGCTTCATACCATTTTCTTCCTGTGGCTAAGGGAAAAGAGGAAGGGGACAGGAAGCGGAGTCGCATTAAACGCTATCCGTACTGTTTCCGGTGTAACACCAAAATAGTCCCCGAAGATTATAGTACAGCGCCTTTCATTAAGTCTCTCAAATACGCTTTATATAAGGCCAAGCATTAATAATATCATCTTTTTTATTTTATTTACCAAGGTGTGCACAATCAGCGTCTAGATGCTATAAAATGCTTTTGAAAGCAGTAAGTGACGAATGTGAATATTATGAGAATTTTGAAGGCATGTGTAATTAGAGAAGGTATTGGTTATAATAACATTAGAGAAGCCAAAGAAAGGGCTTGTTGTTTAAAGTTATACACGGAAAGTATTTTACATTTAGTATATTGTGTTGTGTGGGCTTTCAGATGATGGTCCTGTAATGCACCCTCCTAACTACTCTGGAAGGAGGCCTCAGTGGCCCAGGTTCCCAGCCGTATTAATGACAGAACCCCCAAGTACAGGCAATGGATGAAGTCAAATTACAAATATTATGCTTGGGAATCATATCAACATTAAGACTGACATTCATTAAGCACTGAGCATTAGCACTGGAAGAGTAGAAAGACACCATCCTTGCCAACTGGATACACATTTCCTTGAAAGCATGATAACTAGAAGGATTGGTAATCAAGATGAGGAACTGAAGAAGGTAGGCTATGTGGGGATTGTGGGGGAATCAATTACAAATACCTAAAGGGGATTAGAATTAGAATTTAATTTAATTACATTTAAATATGTACTGTACTGTATTGTTTTTTTTAATTGCAGTTTTGTTTGTTTTTTGTTTTGCTGTTTGGGTGTCATGTTTGTGTCAGAAGTGTTTGTAGTTTATACTGTGATGCTGCTCAATGTATAAACTGTATTGTCCAGCCAGGACAGCGAGTTGCAGCAGTCGGGGTGGGAGATGCCGAGCGTTTGGAACAGGAGCTGTGCTGCATGGAGAACTGTAACCTGCGGATGTTATTGTCCAGGACCACACCCAGATTCCTCACGGTTGGGGAAGGAGACACATTAATGCCCTCAGCAGTGACTTGCAAGTCCATGGGCAGTCTTTCCCCGGCATGAAGAGGAGCTCGGTCTTGTGAAGGTTGAGCTTCAGATGATGCGCAGTCGTCCATGTGCTGAAGTCTGCCAGACATTATAAGATGCTTATTGCAATCAGGGTGTCCGAGGGGGGAAAAGAGAGGAATAGTTGTGTTGTCCGCATAGCAGTGGTAGGAGAAACCGTGTGTGATGTGATTACAGAGCCTAGTGATCTAGTAGGGAGAACAGAAGGTGGTTCCTAGTACTGAGCCTTGGGGGACAGACAGGTCAAGGAGAATGAGATCCGATGAGAGGGACACGGCTCTGGCAGCACGAAGGGACTCTGTTACCACAGAGGAGGGCCGTCTCAGTGGAGTGTGCAGTCTTGAATATTGACTGATGGGTCTAGAAGGCTGTTTATTATTTTAGTTGTATGTACACTGACTGCATAACTTCATGTACATTTACATTTCCTCAGCGATTGCCACAGGATTATTTGCATAACTAAAATACAACAAAGAATGAAGGTGACAATGCGACAGTTTTTGACGCGTTATTGACATTGTCACACACATTTACTTTAAATTTTATTTGAGATATTGCGATATAAAGAATCTCTATGCACCATGTTAATAGAGGTCTACTAAGTCTGATAGGGGCAGCAGAACTTAATCCGAACAAGTTAAGACACTAAATACATTGGGTCACATGACTCGCGTCAGGTCTCTTGATTACAAGCCTCTTGATTTTCACAAGGGATTCCCCCGTTCAGACAGTTGGGTCCCATGCTGCTCGGGTTTTGTATGTTTGTGCACATCATCTCACATTGAGTGATGTATTGTTGTTGTTGATGTTGTTGTTGTTGTTGTTGTTGTTGTTGTTGTTGTTGTTGTTGTTGTTGCATTGATTGATGTTTTGTGTGTGCATTTCATGGGTATTCACAACCTCCACAACCTACTACATTTTCAATGAATGTGATATTATTTATTATAATCAATTATAAAGATTGATTGCTGAGGCTTCCAATTCTAGCACCGAATTTTACATCGTACACCACAATACCCAATACCCAAAACACAATATCCAAAACCCAATACCCACACTTTGGTCGCAATAGCTGAAAGACTGCCCTGATCTGGCTCAGAACTTCTCACAGATCAGTTCTGGGCCTCTCGCCGAGGGGAGGGCTCATCAGTACACATATGTCATTTTATTGTTATAATGTTAGAATGCCAATATTAGAAACACCAAGCTATATAAAAACCCTCTGCAGACACTCTGTCTGTGAAGATTAAGGTCTGTAATTCATAATTAAATTGTATTATATAATAATACTATTCCAGACATTTCCCCTGATATACTATTGGCATTGTATTGAGTGGAAAAACAGCAGAACAGATGTCTTTCTTGTTCCATATCTGGTTAATCATATTTCTGTCCAGCTATCTCATTACACAGCCCCATATGCTTCAGGGTGTGAGCAATGAGCATCAGCCATTGGCTGTCTTTTCACAGAAAACAATATTTAATATTTCTTGGGATGCCTGCCATTGTCTGTGTCTGTGTTTGTGTGGGTAAGATTCATAGAAGAGATCACTATTAGCTGTTGTTAAATGGAGATTACTACCCCAACGGACCATACTGCAGAGCATTTCATTGATGAGGACCACAATTACCTTGTGAGTGTGAACATGAGAGCATTTCTTCTGGTTAATTGTTTGATTTACACCTATACTACGGATGTGTGGGTCAACCTGGTCGAAGGACACAATTGCACCCTGCACTACTAGTTTTAATAGTATTATAGTATAGCAGATGAACAACACTTCTCAATATTATTTTTACCCTAACCCTAACCCAACCCTAACCGCTTTGAATTCAGCTTAATGTGTGACATTGGTTTGACGGTTGTACTGTGTGCTGATTGTAGCTATATTGCATGGCCATGTGTGTGTAACAGGGTGAATCCTGTGTTGTGTTGTGTGGTCTCCAAAGAAGGTTCAGTGCATTATCAGAGTCTGGTGGGCCACTTTCTCCGCTTTGTTGACGTACTTTGGTTAATGTAACTGTTAGTAAAGTAAAGTGTAATTTGGTTACAAATGAATTCACCACACTTGAAACCTCTGCTGAGGATGTTGATAGAGACCTCCAAATGCAAAGGTATTTTATTTGGATAAACTGTAGGAAATGTTAGATAAACTGTGTGATCTTGATAATGAGGTTTATTTTGTTATCGATTGGAATGTAACATATTCCGATCAATAAAAAAATATAAAAATAAACCTCATCCTGCACTTAAGGAGAAGCTGCAGGCTATAACTAATACTTGTAACTTAGTGCAAATGGTGGATAAACCAACAAGAGTGTGTATAAAGGAAGATGGGTCTCAAAGTGCAGTATCAGTCCCAGGGGTGTACTGACCATCATTTAGTGGTGCTTGTAAGAAAGACACTTAGAGTAGTATTCAGGAGATCAATGAAAACATTTAGTGAAGAGTGTAGATGATGTTCAAAATATAAGTTGGAAATATGTATTAGAGATGGATAATCCAGAGGAGGCTCTTGAAGTATTTAATGTGTTATTTATGCAAGTGGTTGAGAGACACGCACCGATTAGGATAACAGACAGTCACAGGAATACAATATATTTATTCACAGACACTCTGTGAATACCTAATAATATAGTAGTAGCAGAGGTGATAGCATGCAATTGCTCCTCACATTACTCCTCCTGACCCTCTATTCTTTCATACTGAAAACCAGTCCCTAAACCAGAGTTTGATCAGAGGTGAATACCTGGTCAGAGACATTGCAATTCTCCATATGTCTTTTTGCTGAGTCAAAAGAGGACGGTGTTCATTTGTATGCCGTGTGTCGTGTGTGCAACAACCCACGTCTAACCGTTCTCCTCCCAAAGCAGAACCAGCAGCATCGATGCCGGGGAGATGGGGTGAGTTGGGGCGACTCGCATGTCGATCTGGTGTACGTGACTGCTTCCAGTTTAGTGTAACATTTCTCATTGGAGCCTGCATACTTTCCTTGGAGGGGTGGGACAATTGGACTAACCCATCTGCGTTGCCCTGGGCAAAACAAAATCCAACATCATATGCCCCCCCCCCCCTCCCAGCCACCATGCCAAACAGTGGCCCACATACTCACACCCCACACCAGATGGACCTGAGCCGGTGGTAAAACCCTCCAGCCGGTTGGCAAGTTGGCCCCTTTCCCCCATGGCATGTCATTCAGCCTTGACTTATCGATGACCCAGGAAGAAAAAACATGCTCTCCTTCATATAGCTGTCCAGAGACAGAACTAGGTGAGGTGAGGTGAGGTGAGGCGGTGGTGGTGGTGTAGAGACTGATGATGACTGGCAGATCAGACTGGATTTGAATGTAGATTTACAGGACATGTAGTGGTGGCTATACAAGCTATACACACAGTGAACTAAGCGAGTGACCTTGCTTTTTTTTTTTTTTTTTTAACCAGCAGGGCATCATCTCATCTCCACGGGACGAGACGCGGCGTCTCCCTGCCTGCAGCAGCACCCTAGGGCTATAGACGTGGTGGCTCTCCTCCTCCTCCTCCTCCTCCTCCGTCGTCGTCGTCGTCATGGTCGCCCATCCTTCAGTCCGGATCTCAACATGACCACCGCACCTCCTCCTCATCCTTCTCCTCCTCATCATCTTCCTATTTTTCCTCTTCACGCCGTCGGATAACGTGTGTTGTTGTGTTAAACAACACGGAAACGAGACACAACAAAAAGCCAACATATCATCATCGTTTTGCGCATCGTGGTCACATGGAGCGTGTGTGATAATCTGGACCATATCTGCATCGCCTGCATCCCACCCCCCACCCCCCCTCCCTGGTCTCTCTCCTGGTCTCTCCCACGACGTATAGGACTGGATCTCCAATTGAGGGTAAAAAAAACCCAGTCAACAACAACAACAACAGCCAGACAGACAGACAAGACAGACAAGACAGACAAGAGACCGATGCGATGAGTTTGTGCTGAGCCGTCGTTACATGTGTTAAAAAAAAAGAGAGAAGAAAAACACCCCAACGTGGTTTTTTTGGACCCCCATGTGCAAAGGGATAGGAGACCCTCAGACCTTGGACCAGACCAGACCCTGGATGCGTCGCCGGCCGAGTCCTAGGCTGGGGATTCAGGGACCCGCGGATGCTGCGCCGCAGGATGGGCTACGCCGACCCCACGTCCAGCAAGGACCTGCTGGGGAACAGGTCGCTGTGCTTCATCTTCATCTGCGCCTTCGGACTCGTCACCCTACTGCAGCAGATCCTCTATGGGAAAAACTACATTAAGAGGTATGTGTGTTTTATTTATTTGAGTGAGCAGGGGGGAGACATAGGCTACATAGTGGATATGGTGATGGTGTGGGGGGGGGGGGGGGGGGGGGTACACCTATAATAATGATATGCACCATAGGTGTTTCTTTAATATGCGCAATGTGTGTTTTTTTATTGTGGTTATTGTATCATGAGGGATGCAGTGCAGTAATAAGTGTTAGGCCTATGGCGCGGTTTAGTGCATTGTGATGGGCTGATGTGGGGAAACAAGATGCAGGCTGACTGCCACCCATTTTCTCCAATGGCATTATAACCGACTCTCATTTGGGTTTCTTTCTCTTCCTTTTTGTTTTTTTCCCCCCGTTTTGTTTTTTGATGATTTATTTATGTATTTATTTATTGATGATGATGATGATGAAAAAATAATGAAGCATCACATCCCCCGCCATACACAGTGCTCTAGCTGTGTATGGTGTTGTTTTGCCTTTATTTGATTTTTTCTGTTTCAGCCTATAGACTGGTCACCAACCTCCATCTTACAGAGGGTATCCGACTAATATCATTGCTGTGGGTTTTCTAATCCAATCAGCCACATATTGAAGATGGTGTGTGTTTCCAATGCCCCCCCCCCTCCCCCCACCCACCCCCCAACACACATACAAACACACACACACACATCGAATGCCATAGGCTAGGCCTATGTGATGTGATTCTTTCTGATAAGGGTTGCTTTTTACAAAAATCAAGTGTATATTTGGATTTCTAGTTATATTATAGTATACTATAGTTATTATATAGGTATTTATAGTATTTTTAGTTATACTCCAATACATTTCCAAACGAGACGAGCAGATGCTGAGAAGCTGGGATGTTTGATCCTAAGGGTTTTTTATTTGATGTATTCTGAATAAAAAACAAGATTTCAATTGGAATGAATGACAAAAATAAAAAATTGAAAAACCCCAACCGCCAAGTATGATCCACGCAGCACATGATGATGTTGCTCTATAGCAAACATACATGTGCTGCCGCAATAAGAAGTGTTCCCTATGAGACCCCTCCCTTTCCCTTCCACTAAACACCCCCCCCCCCCCACTGGGCTGATGATGATGATGATGATGATGATGATGATGATGATGATGATGATGATGATGATGATGATGAAGATGATGATGATGATGATGATGATGATGATGATGATGATGATGATGATGATACGGTTCATGGATGTCTTGTAGCCTCGTCTGGCGAAGGGTCATCCATCCAAGCACCAGACACGCCGCTCTGGCTGTGTGGATCTGTCCTCCCTGTAGTGCTCTACAGACTATGGATAGAGAGAGCCAGAGGAGAGACAGAGAGAGACCAGAGAGAGAGAGAAGGAGAGAGAGAGAGACAAGAGAGAGACCGGAGAGGACAGAGAGCACAGAGAGCGAGAGAGAGAGAGAGAGAGACAGGAGAGAGACAGAGGAGAGAGACAGAGAGAGACAGAGAGAGAGAGAGGGGGGGGGGGGAGGGGGGGACCTTGTAGCTGCTGCAACAAACACACCATTAGCTCACCAAGGCAGCCATTTTGCTACATGCCGCCTGCACACATGCTGGTGTGTGTGTGTGTGTGTGGTGGTGGTGGTGGTGGGGGGGGGGGGGGGGTTGGGGGGGGGGGGGGGGGGGTGGAGAGAGGAAGGGAAGGATGAGACTGGGGGAAAAAAAGCTTTAAATGTGATGCACAGTGGTGTGTGTGTGTGTGTGCGTGCGAGCGAGCAATGAGAGACAGCAATGATGTTGTTGATGATATCCAGTTTAACCATTACAGTCAATTGTTCCAGCCCATCATATTTTTTCCGCTATGAAACACTGTTAGCCTGGGAGGACGTTAGGCAGATGTAATATTTATAACAGCTACTACCTTCTATCTTCTTATCAGAAGCAAATGGACGGCAGAGGTAAGATAGAGACGAATGAGGTAATGAAATGAAAGTGTTCAAGCTCCGCTTTAGAGTGAAAGCTTTTTTTGGTAAAGTTACAGTGTACAGCGTTTATTTATGCAGTAAGCGGATCCCACGCGACCCACTTACTATAACGAGCCATATTTACTAGGCCTCTCTGTACGATATTTGGAAGAGGGCGACGCAAGATTTGTCACCCAGGAAACTGAACTCCAATGAGCATGAATGAATCGTTCATGAAATAAACCCAATTCAGTCTTACAAATGAAATTTCTGCATATTTTTTTCCCAAAATATTGGAAACTAATGAAACTGTATGGCCTATATACTTGAAAGGAATAATGATGAACTAGTGAGTTGGGCTGAACTGACTGCAAGATACAAGCTGTATGATGTATGTATTATTTGTCGGTGCTGTTTTGATGTTGACCATGTGGGACATGATGTTGCAGTTTTAAGCAGTACCCAGAGCGTAATGTGGGCTACCCAAGGCCTGAAACATCGATATATTATGCAGTAATTGCTGTTCATTGCGGAAATGAGTCATATATAACTCAATTCCGATGCCAAAACTAGACGTCCAAGGCCTAGGCTTAATACGTTTTGCTGTAAAGACATTCGATTATACGATGCAGGTTTGGCGGTATACCAGAGTTTGGCGGTATATACGCCGTCGTATCGATACAGGGTGTTCAAATTTTGCCACACTAATGGCTCACATGACGTTCCCAACATGGTGTCATACAACAAATGATCCCATTACTGTGCTGTGTACGTGTGAACGCGTGAACACGGGGGGATTGTGACCGAATGAATGAACGAACGAATGGACGGTTGTGGACATGATGACGTTTGCACATCGAGGCCAAATAAATAAACCAAATGAACTGACTAATTTTCTTACTAGTGCGCAACAGTTTAGCCGACTCAAAGGGGACGAAACGGGGAATTGGAGCGGCCCCATTAATTTCTCGGATGACGGAGCTCTGAGGCCGGCCAGAAATGGGAAGAAAAGGTACATTTCACTGTGTTCAAGTGACTGACACTGCACAGCACCTCTTAGAGTGAGTGTGTGTGTGTGTGAGATAGAGAGAGAGAAAGAGAGAGAGAGAGAGAGAGAGAGAGAGAGAGAGAGAGAGAGAGAGAGAGAGAGAGAGAGATGGAGAGAGAGACAGAGATGTAGAGAGAGATGGAGAGAGAGAGTGACCCAGCTCTGCATGTGTGAACTGGGACGGCGATGCATCCACCAGTCAGCAGTCTTCTGCTTTTTTTTTTTTTTTTTTTTTTACAAGTAGACTCGAGAAGAGAAGGAGACGGGCTGCAGCATTTAAAAAAATAAATTTGAATCAGACTCTTTTTCTTTTTCTTTCGTTCCTTTAACATGTTTCCAAATTGTTTACGTTTATCTGGCATTAGTAGGGGAAAAAGGAGGGTGATGATGTCACAGGACCAAGTCACACATTTAATCTAACTTAACCTGTCTGCATGTTGACAGATGTTTCCGTCAGAATTTTCAGCCTGATTCACAGAGCACCCTAATAGTCGCACCCTGCCTAGCCGATATTAAGAAGAAAAAAAAACGCGCTCACAGGTAGGCCAGTCTGCAGGCATTTCTAAGTACTTTCACTGAAACCCAAGAATGCCTCTTTCTTTTCCATTAGTCCGAAAGGGATGAACTCTCATTTTTTTTTCAGTGGTGGTTGCACCTCAGAATTGCTCTTTGCATGTTGTCTGACCTGTTTCACCTCAAACACCCCCCCCCCCCCCCCGCCGAGCCATCCCCCCCCCCCCCACACACACACACACACACACACACCCAGTGGAAATCTGGTGAAACCACACCCCTCCTTCTGTGGATGTACCGGCTTCTCCTCGTACTTGTGACCCATTCCCAGCACCCATCTCCAAGCGCCGTGTCCTTCTTCTCAACCTATGTGTCACGCTCTGCACAGCTGTGTGTGTGTATGCCATAAACATAGTGTGGAAAGACCCCCCCCCCCCCTTCTTCCGCTGCCTCTTATCTTCCCTTCTCACATCTGCATTGTCTCTCTTCTCCTCAACCTGGTTTTCCCTTCTGTGTTGAACGCTTCCACGCAGGCACAATCCCTAGCCACCCGTGCGCCAACAAAGCAATAAACTAGATCAGTAGCGCTTAGTGTAATGCGAGTTACGCTAAAATACTGTCCACATGGTGCCTGGCCACAAGCTAGTGCAGATTGTTCAATCTGAAATGACATACGAATCATAACCACCCCCCCCCCCCCCCCTCCCATCCAGTCCCATCCAGTTAAGCAGGTTTCTCAACAAACACTGAATTAAAAAAAAAGCTCTATTATCTTTGCTAAATCTAGACTCACAATGCAAATAATAATAAGGCAGTCATTTATCACAGGACATAGCCTACTGTATGCTTCTTCAAACCACTGTCCAAAAAACACTCACGAATATGCAATGCACCAGCAGGTGGATGTAGAGAACCAGTTTCATTATTTACCGCTTCATACCACAGTCTTGTTTTGAACACATTTTGGTCACGTTTCACTTTGGGTTAATTTTCTCTTTTTCGTTTTCTAGTTTTAATCGCAGACACATGCCATTGCTTTCATTGTTTCTTCCCTATTTCTATCATCATCTTTATTCTCATGACATCTGTTAGATTTAGCATTTCCCAAACTCCACAATCATACAATACATGCATACAGTGTCTGCTGCAATTGCAGCTTCATTCTTGTGTTTATCCTTTCCTCAAGTCAACGGCAAGATAACAGGTAAAAGGATCAATATTCATCAAAGTTCAAAAATCAATATTGGCAATATATAATCCGATTTTCCTTAGATTGAAACATTGCAGTCATTTGTGTGTGTTGTGTCTTTATTTTTGGTTTTCGTTGTGATATATGTGCATACGCATTTTCTACACATTATGTAACAATAATAATAATAATAATACTGACTTAAAAGCATGATAATAACAACAATAATATTATTAGCAATTACAATAAACAATAATAACAGCATTGCTACTACTGCTACTACTACTACTACCACTACTACTACTACTACTACTACTACTACTACTACACTACTACTACTACTACTACTACTACTACTACTACTACTACTACACTACTACTACTACTACTACTACTACTACTACTACTACTACTACTACTACTACTACTACACTACTAGTACTACTACACTACTACTGCTACTACACTACTACTACTATTACTACTACTACTACTACTACTACTACTACACTACTACTACTACTACTACCACTACTACTACTACTACCACTACTACTACTACTACTACACTACTACTGCTACTACAACACTACTACTACTACTACTGCTACTACTGCTACTACTGCTACTACACTACTACTGCTACTACACTACTACTGCTACTACTACCACTACTACTGCTACTACTGCTACTACACTACTACTGCTACTACAACACTACTACTACTACTAACACTACTACTGCTACTACTGCTACTACACTACTACTGCTACTACTACCACTACTACTATTACTACTACTACTACTACCCCCACTACTACTACTACTACTACTACTACTACTATACTACTACTACTACCACCACTACTACTACTACTACTACTACTACTACTACTATACTACTACTACTACTACTACTACTAGTGCTACTACTACTACTACTACTACTACTACTACTACCACTACTACTACTACTACTACTACTACTACTACTGCTATACTACAACTACTACTACTACTACTGCTATTTCTAATACTACTAATACTAGTAATACTTATAATAAAGAATAAGAACATCACATCATTACACTTAATAATAAAAACACAAATAATTAAATTACATTTATTTAGTAAGTACTAAGCTAATTTAATTCAGATTGAATTACAGTTAAAAACTATGAGTTACAAACTTAGACCATGTTGTTGGACATACTTAGCTTAAAGAGCTAAATCTGGAACTAGAGCTTTCCTGTCATGTTAAAATATTACCTTAATATTATATTACATAGTTTGTTTCCCCCATAAATCATGTTTCTAAATCCTCCAGAATATATACTAAATACCATCATACTAAACACTCTGGGTGTGCCTTTAGTTAATATTTAGCATTTAAAAGTTTTAATCCTCAAAATGAGAATATCAAATATTTCGATCTACATTTAAGATGTTATGTATGCATGAGCATGTATGTATGAGTGAGTGTGCATGATAAACTTGAACCAAATGTTAATTTGCAAGCATCTTTATTGTGTCACAATCACAAATAGTGTGTAAATCTCTGTATCTAAATTTACAAACGATATTGCTTCATACAAGCATAACCCATATCCACCACACCTAACATCGTGATAGTCATTAAAGTCACCATGTTCACAGGAGTGATGTCATTCAGGAAAAGAACACAGATCCACTATATGAACCCTATTAGTATTCACCCTTGTTAGGTATCCTATCAGTTGTATCATAATTCACAGTATCTCAAATGAATGCCAAGTGTAACCGGTTTTAATTCTCATTCATCAAATCCTCTAAATAAATGTATAAATGTATAAATGAATATGCCACCAAGATTACAGCAATTAATTGGTGTATCCATTTTTTTTTTAAAAATGTATGCAAGGGTCGAACTAAAAATAACAATTTTACTTGGTTTACTACTCTAAAATAGACATATTTAGACATACAATAGTCATTTTTGTAGTCTGCTATACCAGACTGTCATTGATTTGCCAAAAAATACATGACGTGATAGTAGTATCACCGTTTAATCCAATCCAATTGTATCTCCTCAATTTGTCTTATGGAGCTGCCAAACCAGTGTGTGGACTCTAGGTTAGGACCAGAATGACTGTTTCTATCCTTACAGGTTTTTGGACTCATACAATGGAGCCTATGAATACAACTCCACTGCCTGCAAGGAGTTCAGGCAGGACATTATGGATGTTAAGGTCCTGACAATGTAAGTATTTCTAGACTAAGGGTGTAAACTAATGGGCTGTATCCCCACATTACTAATACTAATACTGTTACTGCAAGAAGGTATATCTGGTAGAATAACTGAATCAGGTTTCTCACACCTCACAGAGTATGATAGGATGTTATATCCATTGACAGTGGCCGCTGTCAACAAACTTGTCTATCACTATTAGACGATAATTACACATTATAAGAATCGCTTATCACAATACACAATAATCATAACAAAAAGTAAAAAGACAAAACATAAAAAATAACAAGTAAAATATAATATAATATTTCAAATCTCTTGAAATATTAAAGTTTTCTTCCAAACTATGACCCACAGTCAATAGTAATTAGAATAACGGCTGTGTTCTATTCTTTGGTACTCATTCAGCAGAAACATGATATAGTGACCTTCAATGCATGTTCCTCAGGTGGATGCACAATCATTAATGAGCATAATAGGCCTTGTGATAGAGGAGCCCAGCCAATGAGCTGCCAGTGTGTGCAGCCAGTCAGTCGGTAGCCGCTAACAGCGGCCGTCTGCTCTGCCAAACGATCAAAGTAATAACAGCACCTCCTCCGCCTCCTCCAAGCGGCATTTCTAATTTCAACTCAGTTCAAGGGGAGCTATTTAGAGACGGGCTATATAAAGACGTGAGAGACTTTGACAAGCTCTCTATCACTAGTTTTCCATCAGAAAGGACACATTTTTTAAGCTATGTTGTTGTTCTCATACCACACCTCTTTATTTACCTCTGCTTGCAGGAACAGTTTGGCAGGGTGATAAGACTGTCTCTCACGTGTCATTTTCCTGTCTCTCCATGTGTCAGGGTGAAAACGTCAGATCTGTTTGAAAGGTGGAGAAACCTGCAGGTTTGCACGTGGGAACAGAACAAATTGGAGTCCAACAACTTCAAGTAAGCAATGGTTTACCATCCCTCACCTCACATTACCGCAAGGCAATGTATTGTATATATTTCACTACATATCATCATGTCATACTCAGCTCCTGCTTCTCAAGATGCATGTGGCCCCACCCTTCAATGGCCACCAGGTGTGATGCTGATTAGCAGTTACAAGCCATTTCAAAATCTACCCTATAGTGACATCACAAGTGGAAGTGTCCACCCAGATGTATGATAGATAGATCAACCTACCAGTGTACCCAGTGGATTGTACCAGCTGGTTGGATGATCTATCCATCATACATGCATACTGGCTTGACACCCCCACTTGTGATGTCACTGTAGGGTAGCTTTTGGCTTGTAATGCTTGTTTCGCTTAGCTATTTTAAAATATAAATGTACTGCTTCATACACAAAAATTGCAGTCTGCAACGTCAACTCCATTGCCGTCATTTTTTGCCGACCCGGACCAACGGAGAAAACAAATCCTCCATGTCAGAGGTCCAACTTTCCCAAGAGGTCCCCTTGAAGTAGCTGTCTAACTCTTCCTGTGCGTTCCACATTGCTTACCTCTGAAAGGGCGTCTCTGTCCCGGTGCTGTAATGCGCCGTCGTTCCTGTTCACCACCAAGAGGAACACCCCTGCAGGGACCAAGCTGAGGTATGAGGTGGACACCAGCGGCATCCTCCCCGTCACCACAGAGATCTTCAAAATGTTCCCGGATGTGAGTCTGTCCTTCCGTCCCTCCATCCTTCCACCCCCCCCCCCCCCCCCGCTCATCTATCACCTTTTAGGGAACTACATATAATACTACATATACTGCGTTTTGCTTTTTCTCCAGGATATGCCGTACAACAAATCCCAATATAAGAAATGTGCTGTCATTGGAAATGGAGGGATCATCAAGAACAGCAAGTGTGGGAAAGAGATTGACTCAGCAGATTTTGTGTTCAGGTATATTGCGTGGTCAATCATCCGGGTGAGGAAAAACTGGACTGTATTTTCTCAAGACTATGTGAAACGGGAGTCCTTGTTTTTCTTTTCAGATGCAATATACCGCCCATCAATGACAAGTACTCGGCAGATGTCGGCACTAAAACGGATCTTGTGACAATTAATCCGAGCATAATTACAGAGAGGTACTGACACACACACACATCCAGAGCATACGCACACATTTCAGGAGCCTGCTGCAGCACAAAAGCTGCTTCTGAAAGAAGTCGTCTTCGACAAAAATCGACAAAATGGTATCAGACAGAACAGCAAAAAACTGAGCAGATTGTTTGACAGACGTGGATGGTGGTGATGATTCTTGTTTGAATTTTGATTGTATTGCTTGCTGATTAAAATCTGTTGGCTTCTTTTTCTTCCATTGATTGCTGTTGAAAGTGAAAGTGAACGCAGTCAACAGCGACAGATTGATCTTCCCTCTATGATCGTCCTATCTCTTCCTCCGTTCCTCTCCCTCTCTCTCTCTCTCTCCCTCTCTCTGTCACGTTCAACGTCACATTGCGCTCCCCCGTCCCCCTCCAGGTTCCAGAAGCTGGAGAAGTGGCGGCGGCCGTTCTACGAGGTCCTGCAGAACTACGAGAACTCGTCGGTGGTGCTGCCGGCGTTCTACAACACGCGCAACACCGACGTCTCCTTCCGCGTCAAGTACATGCTGGACGACTTCGACTCGCAGCACGGCGTCTACTTCTTCCACCCGCAGTACCTGCTCAACGTGCAGCGCTTCTGGGCGGTGCAGGGCGTGCGCGCCAAGCGCCTCAGCAGCGGGCTGATGCTGGTGACGGCGGCGCTGGAGATGTGCGACGAGGTGCACCTCTACGGCTTCTGGGCGTTCCCCATGAACCCGTCGGGCGTCTTCATCACGCACCACTACTACGACAATGTGAAGCCGCGGCCCGGCTTCCACGCCATGCCGCACGAGATCTTCAACTTCATGCACATGCACACGCGCGGGATCATCAACGTGCACACGGGGCAATGCAGGTGATCGCCCCCCCCCCCCCCCCCCCCCGGGCCCCAGAACAAACCCGGCCCCCCCTGAAAAAGAGTCGCCCTACATCTAGCGCGCGCGTAACGCCACCCCTCGCTTTCTACATTGTTGTGGAGAAGTTCCACCTTTTACCTTTTTAACGTGAGATTTTTTAGTCGTGTTTTACTTTTCCTAGAGGAGCGACATGGAGTCTGTCCTTTTTTAGAAAACCATGTTATGTTTATTTGTGTAAGAGATGGGGAGGATCGGCGGGAGGCGGTCGCGCGCGTAAGAAAGCTCCAGTGGGATTCAATTTGACGACAGTTACGGTGCACACGTCATCTCAGAGGCGACACGCAACAACACTTGACTACCTCTAATGTATCCATCAGATCGGATCTTGACTAGCACATTTTTTGCTAACCAGCGAGTTTGTTCGGTGTTAGCCGCCTAACTGTTAAAAAAAACAAAGACGGATGACCTCTGGAGGCTCTTATGTTTTCTGTTGTATTCAGCGTTTCCATATCATGTTTCCGGGACGCTTGCTTTTAACGCCAACAATGTCGGTTCTCAACTCCGATGTGTACCTTTAACTTGCGTACATCGCGGCTTGTTGGTTCTCCTTTCGTTTGGGGTTCGCTAAAACCATGAGATGTTTGTTTTTTAATGTCACAACGTGGTCGTCCTAGTGATCGTCGTTTCTCGTGGTGTTTTTTCTCGTGATGTTTGGCCCATTTGTACAGGAGTATTGTTTTGTACTTGCAGAAATATTTCAGACGACGCGGAAATACCTGCGCTGAAACAGGGCCACTGTGTGGGGGTCCCCACTCCTTCTGTCCACACGTATACATATTTACTGTTTCCAGACAAGGAAGTGATGTGGCAGCTTTTAATGTTGTGAAGAAAAAAAAAAAAGAAAAAGGCAGGAATTGAATGAGCTAATCCAAAAACAAGTCTCCGAATCTATTTCTTATAAAATAGATTCATTGGAATATAATTTTTTTCCCAATGGTCCGCTTTGTTGCATTTACCTAAAGCACCAGAAAATGTCCTCAAATGTTCCTGGTGTAAAATTTAGTATTTTAAGGCTTGAGTCATAGTTTTGGACAAAAAGCCGGGCAAAAGGTTTTTATAACAATAAGATAATAAATCTGTGACTTCCTATCGCCCTTCCCATTTGTTCACCATCATACAGCACTAGAGGAAAGATAATAACGAATGAAGGCCACACACCGTGGCCATGTGGCTTAGTTGATCCCATCTCTTGCTATCTTCCATGTCTTAAGCCATACTGCCTTATGAGAAATCAACCCTTTTTCTGATACGCACTTCACCCACGTGGATCGCATATCTACTATACATCACTGTAGATCCAGCTCTTTTCCACTCTTTTTAAACTTAAAATCTAAGAGTTCGCAGTGCACAGCATTTATTGTGCATTTTGTTTTGGACTTGCTACTCCCCCCCCCCTTTTCTCCCACTGTAAAGTAAATGTCCATGCATAACCATGTAATGCTGTGCATGCCTGTACTCCCCACTGGGCTTTGTGTGTGCCTGCTTCAATGAATCACTGAAATATGTTTACACATAGGCGTCAACTAATATTCACGGTGAGTTGGGGATAGATACACATGTTATCACTTAGAAACAATGACTTCTTTTGGAGCTGTATTGTGTGAGTAACAATGGTTGCGATTTCTATTGATTGATTGATTGATTGAAAAGGATGACAATGGCTCTTTTGCCCTTTACGATGTAATGGGATTCTCTCTTGCTATTGCTGACTCGTGTCATTTCTTCCGCTGCAATGCATTCTGCATGTCTCCTTAGACGCTTCAAGGACTTGAGCACCTGGGTTAGTCTTATCTTAACTTATTTGTATTCCCGGTCATTCAGAGACACTTAAAATGGTACAATATTTGGTCTTCTCTGCTTTGTTTATGATGTATAGATTAGGGCTTTTTCTGTTTTTGAGGGACATTCATGGAGAAATCACACTCAAGTAATTTAAGGTCAACATGTATGAGCACATCGACATCAGAAATATTAAGGTTTTATAACCACCTTGGTTTATTGTCTAAAATACTCCAAGCAATGACTAGAATGGCTTACAATGGGAATTAGTCTGAATAAAAGGGAATGGATGACACAGTGCTTCTTAACTAGATTATAGATAATACTTTATTGTGTTTGTAAATAAAATGGTTTTGATTTTCTCTCTTGTGTCAACTATTCATGCCTACTAGGTGTGTGTGGATGTTGTGTGTGTGTGTGTGTGTGTGTGTGTGTGTGCGTGCGTGTGTGTGTGTGTGTGTGTGTGTGTGTGGGGGGGGGGGGGGCGGGTGCAGAAGGAATATAATAGCACAACGGTAAATGTCACTTTGTGTTCAATCAAAATGAAACACCCCCCCCATTAGGAGTGAGTTGAAACAAAGACACAAGACAACAAGCTGTGTTACGCGATAGACAAATGCATATAAAAACGATACACCACAGTGTGTTGCAAAGAGGTGGTGAATTACCGGTCTAAACTCGGGTCAGTTGACCTCTGGCTTGTCTGGTCCAATTAACTCCTTAAGCAAAGCTACTGTCAGTCACTTAATAATTAAGCAGCGGTGGTGTCAGTGTCCTCTCACTGGCTGGCTCGCTGTAGCGGCCCAGTCTCCTTTTATGTCAGATTATACTAAAACCACATTATAGTGTTACAACGGGATGCCTCGCGCCGGTTATCCCCACCTCAACCGCACAGTTCACTCAATTAAAGAAAAAGGGTGCAGAGGAAAGTACACCAATGGATCCAATCCAGGTTCTTTTCACACAAACACTGGAAATAAATATGAACCTAAGAATGATATTATATTACAGGATACGAATGATACTAAGAGAATGTACAATAAAGTTGATCGATTAACCCAAATGACACCCCAAGATTGGACTCTCCACTGTTTTTAGCATGTGTGTAATCTGATGTTGATAGAGGTTACCATCAATATGAAAATAAAGTTTGGTATCTGCGCTCCTCTTTCCTTGACCGCCCAGCGGCTACTTTATGAGGTATCCGGTGGCAGAGGCTAATGGGATGATTTGGCTCTGACCACCAGCAGATTCCTGTTATACATTATGGGTTATGGAGCGGTGACAACAATCTGAATATCCAAGATGTACTGCATGTATTACAGTTAACAGTCCTGCTATAGGTATTAAGCTAGTGCCCATACTGAAATAGTTATCGTATCACATTAGGAAACTGTGCTACCAAATGTATGGTCTGATTGAAAGAGTAATTAAAAGTCTTGGCTTTATAGCGTATTACGGGGGCATTTCAATTCGATTTTTTCCCTGCTGTTAGATTAGGACCCTTGATCACAATTTAACTGCACGCATTATTATGTAATAATGTACATAGAGAACAATATGTGAATAATTGTAGCTATGAACAATCTGTACAATGCATGTGTGTGTGCAATGCATTACTTTAATAACTAAGAAACAAACCTTGCATGCATACCAGGTATTTGTTTTCAATTGAATGATGTGAGCAGGTTAAAAGGTCATCTTTGAAGATTTGACTGAATAACAACGACAAAGCTGTGTGGAAACCATAGAATCACTTTCGCTAAACTGCCCCTGCAGTGAACAAACCACAGCTACTAGTTACTTATTTATAATTGATGTGGCCAAATACACTAATATGAATTAATATGAATTACTAAAATAAAAAAAAATAGTATTACTAATTATTATTGCAATTATTATTTGAGATGGTCTGAATATGAATATACTGCATTGCATGTGTGTTGTCTGTGTGCATATGTGTGTATGTTGTCTGTGCACTTGTGTGTCGGATGTCATGTGTGCACATGTGTGTGTGTGTGTGTGTGTGTGTGTTTGTATGTGTGTGTGATGTCTGTGTCTGCATATTAGTGCGGGTTCACAAATGAGATGCCCCCCACTCGTAAAGCGATCCTGATGGCACCATAAATTATGGACCTCTCCGCTACGGAGAGGATAAGTTCCCTCCGCAAGGCTCCTTTTTCACAGGGCCTTCTCCCCTCGGTCACGTGACCACCGAGGTGACAGTAATTTTTCATGAGCGTGAGTGTGTTCAGTCGTGTGGCCGCACTGCCCAGTGAAGGAGAGTCCGAGGTGGCCATAGTCCACTGTGGCCCTAAGCCTGTGACTGTGTCTACACACACACACACACACACACACACACGTGCACACACACACACACACACACACACACGCATGCGCACACACGCACACACACACACACACACACACACACACACAGATCGAAACCCCAGAGTCCTGGCACCTTCTCGCGTCTGCGGGTCAAATTAATTGTCTTACGCCGTTAGAAACTCAAGGCGGCACTTACGAAACTAAAAGCCAGGTAAGTGGATGAATAAAAGATGCCCACCAAACCGAAAAAATCCCCAAGTTCGGAAGAAACCGAAGAGGGAGATGACGAAGTGGAGGAAAGTGAGTCAAAGCCGTCGGAGAGGAGGAAAAAGGTCACAGAGCGAGAGAGGAGTCACAGCAGGAAGCCCAAGAGCGGGGAGAGCTCTGCGGACCGGCAGATCCCCTCCCCGCCAGAACCAAGCGACCAGAAGAAGAGCAGGAAGAAAGGGGCGGAAAACGTAAAGGAGAAGGAAAACGTAAAGGAGAAGAAGAAAAACAAGAAGACATCATCAGATGGAGGCCTTGTGACCGGGGACAAGGAGGAGGAGGATGAAGGCCAGGAGCAGAACAACAACAATGTCAACAGCGCCGTCAAGTCCATCAAGAGGAGCTCAGAGAAGTTCCCGGAGGATGAAGTGACCGGCGGAGGAGCGAAGGAGGACACAAAGAAGAGGAAGAAAAAGAAGTCCGCGGATCCCGAGAAGGAGGACGAGATGGGGTCCAAGGATAAGAAAAAAAACAAAGAAAAGGAGGACGACGAGGATGAGGATGCCCTAGAGGAGGAGGAGGAGGAGGACTCCAAGAAGAAGAAGAAGAAGAAGAAAAAGTCAAAGGATGACGCGGACAAAAAGAAACAGAAGAAGAAATCCAAGCAGGTGGACTATGCCGAGATTTACCAAAACGAGCTGCTCAACTACCACACGGACTCATCCGACGCCTACGAGGACGAATACTACAAAAAGAAAGGTAGGAACCCTCATCGCCTCATGCAAGCAATCTGAATAATGTACAATAATAATACATGTGCCTCTGATGGAGTACTTATTCACCCAGTCTCTGGACTCAAATATGACTGGGGTCCATCCATGGGAAACCATCCCTGTGCCAGGCTGGTAAAGCTCAGCTGTGTTCCACATGGATGGACCATAACAGAGACTCTGGGGCAGACGGGTGTTGGGTGAGATCCCAGAGGCTAGAGCACCAAAGGCAGGGCTGACAGCCAGGCGAGCCGGAGCACATTATAATAGACCAGGGCTGGCTGGACACTGGACTAGACGCTACATTAGTAACTAGACTAGACACCACAATAGGCTCGACACTAGTCTTGACACCAGAGCACACACTACACTAGAACTATGAACCGGACTAGACTTGAGGCTTGACTAGACATTACAACACAGATTAGACAGTATGACGAGAATAGACACTAGACTGCAACCTTTACGCATTTACAGCGAGCAGTACTCCAAAATACCAAGAACAACATTGTGATTTGGATGAGCCAATTGGGGCAATTGCTCTGTCGCTACGTTAGCCACTTTTTAGAGTTTAACACGGTTTTAAACTCGTCGGTGACGCAAGAAGTCACGTGACGTCTTAAGCTCCATTGCTGTGTCGTATGTACCTGTGGTTTAACCTGCAGCTGCGTTTTACCTTGATCTCAATTGCTGTGTCTTCAGAGAAATTCACATCAGACACTAGAGGCGTATTTTGTGCGTGTTAGTCTAGTCTCGAAACGGACATGGTTTTAGAGGAGACTAAACCAGTTTGCAGGATGAAACAAGGCTCCATTATAACCGACACACACAGAATTAGTTTTATTAATTATTATTAGTAGTATTAATAATAATGTATGATACATTTACACTTATTACGCCAGATAGGCCTTCAGTACAATAACAATATTGGACATGGTAGATATGGAATGAGCAGTGATATTTCACGGCTCATGGGGCTCAGGTCTCGGTCGTGCGTCCGCTCAGCAATAGCATTACGCGCTTCAACTTTCAAGCGCTTCCATAAATTCTTTAAATGTGCCGCTGCTCGGTCTTCTGCTGGAAGATCTGCTGTTACATGTGTTTGAGAGATCATCCCAAACAGACTTTCTTCGGAGCGTGGTGGTGGTGTCTTTCCTCTTCCACCGTGTCCACAACACCTCGAATGCAGTTCAATAAATATAACTTCTGCTCCTCGTTATAGTTCTCTATCCGAGACATGTTCATCCTAACTACCCTCTCCAGGGGTGCAACTACCCAGTGTCAGGGGGTATGCAGCAACAATTTTGGCGCCCCCCATAAACATTACGTGGTGCGCGGTTGTTGACGGGGGGGGGGGGGTGCTGCGCGATTGTTGACGGGGGCGCCCCCCTGGTGCGGCGCCCCTATGCGCCGCATACAGCGCATACCCACTTTTTGCGCCACTGACCCTCTCCTTCTCCGAGAATTTATAGGCGTGGAATTACCCTAATTACTCGCATATTAATTCGTCTTCAATTAATTAATCACGTTTGCATGCACACCAAGAGAAAACAATGACAAGTAATTGATTGATTGACGTAGGTGAGGGCAGATTCAGATTCCAGACTCAGATTTCCACAAAAAGTAGGCTAGACTATTTCATAATATATTTCAACATTATTTGCGTTTTATTATATTAAAGTTCACTTTACATTCCCATTAAGTTTTTGTTGGTAATTATAGCACAAAATGCATCCAACATTAAGTTAAGACTGCGTCTGCTGGAGTATAACGGGAAATCAGAGTACTTCCGGTTTAACCCGAGTTTAACTAGGAATCAGCTGATCCTGTGTCGGTCAGTACACAGCAATCAGGTTTAACTTCGTGCGCAGCTGCGTGTTAAACTCCAAAACCTCCGGTTTACGGAGTACGGTTTTAAACCGCAGCACAGCTAACGCAATGCTAACTGACAGAGCAATTGCCCCATTGAGTGTAACATGCTTTGTTGTTGTTGTTGTTGTCAATAAAGTGTATGTGTTCTTGGTAGTCATGGTTACCTACAGGCTGTTCCTCAGCTCTTGAGCAGCTAGGTTTTACCACATCAACCACATTAGCATCAGTGTCGATTTGTCACAATCTCCTTCCATTTGTGAAATAAAAACACAATTTAGACAACTGAAAATGTGTCTTAGTAGCAGCAGCATCCGGGCTGGAGACTGTTGCCAAAGCAACTCTATTGTTGATTTTTTTGGGCAAAAAAATCAATTTTTTGGCATGAGCAACATTGCTTCCTGTTGGTCAGTACCTTTTCCCTCTATAGTACACTATATTATATTATTATACATTACTATGCTAAAGATTTAAGCACAAGTATGTGAAGGTGGAGGATTTAGGCCTGTAGGTGTTGGTTGTGTCAGGTAGGCCTACAACGCTGTGTAATTATGTGTGCTGTGTCCTCCTTTTTCTCCATCCTAATGAAGGAGGAGAGGTCTAGAAAAGCGCTCTTTGCCAGGCCGCCATCAATCTCATTTTATCAGGAGTCTCCTTTTTCACTTCAGTCAGTTATTTTTAGTCCGTTCCCTGATAACTAGGTTTCTGTGTCTCCGACTGATCTAATTCTCTCAAATTGCTCTTTATCAGGTGTCTTGCCTGTTCTCCTCTTTCTTACTTTCCCTTAGGTCATTTATCGTTAGTCATTTATTGATCTCTTGTCTGTCTCTCTTGGCTGCGATGTATTTGTGTGCCCAATTACAGCTTCTCACCCCTCACAGAATGACGTTGTCAATCACTTGTATTCAGTTGCTTAAGAAGGGCTATTTCCAAGTTATCAACCTGCTCTGAACGTGGTTCCTGTCCTACTAGAGCAACTAACAACCGTTTATATCCATTTGTGCTGATGCAGTTTATGCTGAGCTAATGGGAAATCCTCAGTATAGCCTATTTTTGTTATTGCAAGGTCGCATTTTTATTGCAAATTCAAGAGTTACCTTTAAAAGCAAATACGTATACTGCTTCCTACTTCTTTCTACTTAAAGACTTTTCCTTTTCAGATATGTCAGCTTTTCAAATGTGGCACCTTCAAAGGTGTAGGATTATACCCCATCTCTCCATATTGCTTACGTATATATTTATCTTTCTTCAAATATGATCATCTTAACTACGTTGTCTTGATTACATTTTTTCTCGCAAAACACACAATTCAGTGTTTTCCACCCCTTTGCTCAGGATGTTGGGTGGATGTGTTGTGGGTGTTACATACTCCTGTGCTGGGGTTAGTGTTACATCTCATATAGATTATATCACATACAGACACACACACATCTCTTACCAACTGCACACAGGTGAGGATGTGTTGCATGAGATACCGAAGAAGTACTCAGTGAATTGTATTTGTGTTTCAGTGTATGAGGTGGTAACCGTCACTGGGAATGTCAAAGGAGCAGGTACAGAGGCCAATGTTTTTGTTACCCTTTATGGAGGCTTTGGGATCAGCCCCAAGGTTCACCTGACCAGCAAGTGAGTTCACACGTTTTAGTGTTTTCTAAAAATGCCAATGCAAAAACACTGTTGTTATTGCTGTTTCTATGTTAATGATGTTAGCTGTTAATTGTTGTTGTTTTGGAGACCAAAGATGATTGTGATTAGCCTATGCTAGTTTATGTAAGATAGGTCTAATAAACTACAGCATATTACAGCCATAGCCAGCATAACTATTCTTCTCATGTCAGTCATTAACCATGAACCTTTCTATTCCTCTCATTTCTTCAGCACAGAAAGAAGGTATTTCCTTATTAATCTGCTAAAGGACGCCTATGTTTTTCTTTATTGTCGTTTTGGGATTTATTATACAAATGACACTGTATGAGAGAATTCCTGCTTGATAAAAATACGGCTGACTGAAAATAACATGACAAAAAAATAAATAAAACCAACTCATCCCAAGAGTTAGTCAAACAAAAAGGAAAAGGTACTGTAAAATAATATTTTCCTATTTGCACACTTGGATTGGATGAGTTGCAGGAAACTATTCTCCATACAGTAGCAGAACTCGGACAAAGAATAACTGGAGTAAGGGGGAACGGTGCGGCATGGATGGTCTTCTTTTCCATTTCGAGGCAAATGAAGGAAGACCACGATGCCATAGGTTTTTTTAATAATCAGATAAGCCTCAGGAGATCTTATCTGCGGATTAGGTAACTCGCTCGCCTCATCTCTAGCCACATTGAAAAGGCGGATACAGTTACCTGTAATATGTACATCGCATATATTATGCTCTATTGTTACCCTAGGTTAGTAAGAATGTTATCCATTACTGGAATTGTCTCAGTAATCCCTTCAATCAGCCACATGTCATGTATTCAGGATACATGGGGTTTGGTGGTTGTTGTATAGATATAAAATATATGAATGTGATTTATAAGGCACTAGACTGCACACAGTATCGGAAATACAGCCGTGGATAAAAGGAGTTTCACCTTACTCCATCCTATACATGGTCCTCCCTGTATTGTGTAATTATCTTATTTATTTATTGTTACAAGATGATACAGATAAGTGATGGATTTGACGGCTTCTTGCACAATTCCCTGATTGTTAATCAGGGAAAATCTAAAAAGCAACTCTTTGAAATTTGAGTGTAATTATTAAGCTATATCGAATTGCATGAATTTCAAAGTTTGCGTGGTGGTTTGTTTTTCTGTTTTGATCTGTGTCCTCTTCTTATCCTTTCTAGCGAGGTGAATACATTTCAGATAATGGGGGGCAATAATGTGTGGGATTAAGTGTGCTGGACTGTATTCATTCACCTTGGATAGCTATTATTGTGCATCATCAAATGTTCCAGGTGGGGCTGCACTGTAGTAGATATGGGTGAGGCACAAGGGCAGCTGTCCTCTTTTATTGCTTAACAAAGGGTGTCTGACTCACTGTGGTAAGCAGAAGAGGTTGACCATCAATCAAACCCTGGTCGTCTGCAGACACACGCGCCAAGCGCACACACAGTCATACACACTGTCTTTGTTTTTAACGCTTGTATTGTCTTGACATGGAATTACAGAAGTCGGACGGCCTTTGACAAGAGTAAAACGGATGTTTTCCGCATTAAAACATACAACGTGGGACCTTTGCATAAGCTGAGGTACTGCACCATTGAAGACTGCCATTTAAGTCTTACACCGTCCTTCAAACACACACGTCCAACCTTATTACATTCACGTTCAGTCGTGTGAAAGTGACTCACAAGTGAGGCTGAGAACAATCAAAGTATACAGTGTGCATACAGAGTGCAGAGCAGCGATGGGAATAATTTGTTCATTTTAATGTGATTTGTGGTAGCGAAGTGCATACTAGGAGAGTGCATCGCAACAAAGCTACAAAAAATAACAGCTCATGTGTTTCGGTTGCGATGTGAAACAGTAACTGTCTGCGTACAGTCATCCCAGTGTTCGAGCAAAGTGATATCTGTATTTGTATATATGTCAATAGTCCAGATGCAGTGTCTGTCCATTGGAGATTTGAATCAATTAACAATAGGGGTTAAGCCCCATCTGGTGTGGGACATTAGTGTTTTAGCTCACTGATTCTGCTCGAAAAGTCTGCACAGCATCCCACCCAGACATCATTAGGATTAGGCTATGCTGCTCAGCGGCTTAGCAATTCATGAATCATTATCGATAGATAAAACCATTTATTAATAGTTGTATTTTCACGGCCACACACTCGGAATGAAATGTAATTGATTAGTGCCGAGCGTCGCCGAGAGGTCAGCATGAAAGTTGAACATCTCAGCAACCCTTGGTGGCGGCGATGCATGCTATGTGGTTAGCGCATTAGTGGGTTGAGCCGGTGGCTATTATAAAATATAGCCTAATATTTCTTTAAATATTATTGGATCTTGTTTTTCATTCATATTTTTTACAATAACAGGAAAAAGAACGACTAACTTTCAGAATTTATTTGACACACCCTTTTCACATCGTAGGACAAACACAAATTATAGGTCTGCTTCTTTCATGTACCAGGGCAGATAACACATTGGCCATGGACTCTTTTCAGAGCTGTCATAGCAGGGTAAACACAGGTGTAGGCCCCACACTTTAACATTAGATAGGTTGGCAGGTGTTTTATTTATGTGTGTCAAAGCACCAGCAATGGCCAATGTGTGCTATCATCACCCCCCCCTCCCAGGATCGAGCACGACAACACAGGGATGAACGCCTGTTGGTACCTGGACAGGTTGATGGTGACGGACATCAACAGGCCCCACCTGCGCTTCTACTTTGCCTGCACCAGCTGGCTCAGTAGGGAGGAGGGCGACAAGCTGTTTGTCAGGGAACTGGTGGGCAGCCTCAACCCAATGGACGTCCAGAAGTGTGGGTGCCTTACAACTAACTTACAATTATCAACCTAGTTCTTGACATGTTCTTTGATCATATGGCCTCGACAGTTGGAAAGATCCAAACCTAGGTGTTTGTGGGTGCCCTAAAAATGACTCTTCTGTTGTGTCAAGTGCCAGAAGAAAACCAACAAAGTGCTCATGAATTAAGGCACCTTTTGAGATCTCATAATTCACAATTCTTAGGACCACTGATAGCTGCTCATTGTGACTGAGGTCTGGCATGCAGTCCATGATTACTGCATAACATTTTGGAAATTAGTTCATTTTGAATATGCTTAAATTACTTGCTTAAATAAGTGCCACTTAGCTCATTTGTCTACATTTTGACTGGGTCAAACTGATTGATCAGTTGTACTTGCCAAGGACATTTCCATTGCCAGACTCAAACAATCTGTCTCAGTGGCCACACAATGCAAGATTACACTCTGGCAGATGGTTCATAATTGCAATTAATCTTCTTAAAATCTGTTTCCAGCCTATTTTCCCTCCTGGCTACGTAGCCAAGCGGAGTCGCATTACGACTACGGTGCCTATTGACGGCTTTTCGGACTTTGAGGAAGTCTTTGCAAGAGTTTATTTGACTTTGACTTTGGCCTCAGTTACATTTGTCGTTTCAATCCGACCTTTATCATCTGATAATGCAAGGACACATTCAGGTCAGGTCTGGACAGTCCAAGATCAAATCTTGCTCACATTGTGATTCACATCTGGCCGTGCCCTACCACTAGATACCATTTTAAACAGCAAGAACAACATAAGGGCTTTTCTTCCACCCAAGCACCATTTCAGTATTTTTGCAGTAAAGTTAAATACAAACACAAATCTGGCCATAGAGTTTGCATTCAAGTGTCAAGTGTGGACATCAGACCTGTGTTCCGATCTGGTGCATCCGATCACAAAAGTCGCATATACCTCTGTAATATGTTGTGGTCATTTTACATTTTTAGATCCTGTTGTCCATCACTTTAAGGGTGCCTACAGGTAGACTGTGAACCTTGGGGAAGGAACCCAGCACCTTTTGGCTGGGAGTGAAACAGCAAAAATATCCTGCCCACACTACAACCAACATTTTAGGTCACCCCCAACAAGACAACATCCACATTACAGCTTAATTGCACAACACATCTGTTCTGGCTGCTAAAAGTTTCAGCTGAATTCCACACACGCGTAATCCCCTTGTAAGCCTTGTAGTGTTCCCGCTGCCATGTGACCTGGGGTCATGTGACCTGGCATCTAGCTGTTTTGGAAACAGACTGGGAATTTGTCAAAACACACACATATGACGCAATGCTCTCGATGTCCAACACATACATGCATGGACACACACACACACACACAGGCAGACTGAAACATTCATTCAGGCAGGGAATTTGAATCCATCCCAGGCCAGGCTGAAACCACCAGACTGCTGATTTTGCAGGCTAACCCTATTTGTTGATGTAACGGGTACCGGACTAGTTATACATTTGGCCAGAATGTTCATCTGAGAGGAAAATTATTCAGATTACCAAATACAAAATTTGGATTTTCAGTGCTTTTCACTGTCCCATTTTTCCCTGTACCTGGGCTCTGAACCTCTCTCTCTCTCTCTCTCTCTCTCTGGTTGCTCTGCAGAATGAGATTTAACACTGGATAACCTAAACTTACTTTTGCAGTCATCAATTGTATGTATACCCGATTACAGTCCGACTGATAATCTCATGAATAAAGCACATATTAATCTAAAAGCATAGCCTACATGTTTAGCTTTGTGCTCTGAAGTGGTACCTCAACTCATCAACTCATTCCTGTTGCTTGCCATATTATCGCTGGTCAAGTTGACTGTTCACGATGACCGTCGGTTGACATTGCAGAATGATGCTTTTTCAGTTTGTGCTTATTATGTAATATGTTTTTTTGTCTGTGTTTTTGCAGTTAATAAATACTTTGTGAGTGTGTTCACCGCAGACATCAAGGGCTGCGGGACCGATGCTGATGTTTTCCTCACTATCTTTGGAGAGCACGGGGACACAGGTGACAGCGGTTTATAACCTATAATGTACTAGTGATCACTATAAGCTAGTTAGCGTTGTTAAAATCAACAGTGTGTGCTGTACAATGAATTTGTTTACTGTATCCCACCAAAGGGGAGAGACGTTTAGAGAGTGACGTAGACACCTTTGAGCGTGGAATGGAGGACAAGTTTACAATAGACTGTCCAGATCTGGGGAAACTGAGAAAAATCAACATTGGCCACAACAACAGGGGCTCCTCCGCTGGCTGGTGCCTAGATAAGGTATGGTACATGAAGTACAGTATATACATACATGCTGTACATACATACATATATACATACATACATACATACATACCAAAAGTACCTTTTAAAACACGTGTCATTCAGGTAGTAATTGACGACATGGGGAACAAAGAGCTGTATGAGTTCCCAGTCAACCGCTGGTTATCCATGAATATGGACGACGGGAAGATTCAGAGAGACATAATGGTTGGATCAATGCAACCTATGGGTGAGCAAAGCACAGTGTATTGTTACCTGCAATTAAATGCAGAAGGAGATATAAAGTAAATAACAACTTCCCCGGACCATTGACCATGAACCATGCCGTATCACCATTTGCACACCTGCATACTTTATATATTGTATATTTCATATTTTTTATTTAAAAAAAATAATAAATAAAGTTTTTTTTATTTTTTATTGGAGAAGTTGTGTATTTTGTATGTCCTTGCACCAACATACCAAGACACATTTATTGTATGGGTAAACCTACTTGGCAATAAATCACGTTCTGATTGTAATTGACTTGTCTTTATCTGACGTAGTCACACACAAACACACATATGTAACTGTGATTGTTACAAAAAGAGCAGAAAACTGAGAGTACAATAATAAACAAAGATGCCGAGATTGTTGCCCAACATCTACCTCCTACCTACCTGCCTCCACAGCCGTCGTGTACAATGTCCAAGTGATGACGGGGGACATAAGGGGCGCAGGCACCGACTCCAAGATCCACGTCGTGATGCACGGGTCCAAGGGGGGGAAGAACAGTGGCAAGGTCTTCCTGGAGGGCGGCGCGTTCGAGCGTGGCCTCATCGACATCTTCAACGTGGAGATCTGTGAGCTGATCAGCCCCCTCGACAGGGTCACCATCGGACACGACAACAGATCGGTGGGGGCCGGCTGGCACTGTGAGAAGGTACCACTCTCTCCTCCTCCTCTTCCCATTGGTCAAAGTCTGCTATTGAAGTGGGGCTTGATAAAAGTGAGGTGCTGTCCCGGTTTATTTTACCTTGCATTTACAGTAGCTGCAGCAACATATTAGATAGCCATAGATATTAGCACATAGTATACAGGAACATTTTGATCGCTTAGGATTTTGGTATATATAGTGGGAGTCCCTACTGTCAACTGCTTAGTTTCAAAGTAGATGAGGGCTCCAACTGTGGCTTTATTAGCTCACATTTTATGCCGCCTACTGGGACTTGGTGACCCAATCACAAACTCTTGTCTTGTTTTTGAAGTTAAGGAGAATAATGAGTATAACACACTTAAATGAGTTTTATAGGCTAAATTGAATATGTAGATGTTTTTCCCTTAAAGTTCATGTTCTCTGCTAGGTGACCGTATACTGTCCATTCACGGGCATCGAACAGACGTTTCCATGCGGGAGGTGGTTGGATGAAGACATCGGCGACGGACTGATTGAGAGGGAACTGTCCGAAATGGTTTCTCTCAGACAGAAGAAAATTAAAAGTAGGTCGCTAAAATATTGTTGACATAGTATAGACAATTTATGGAAAATTATGTAAATATGGTATGCAAGTTATTTACCCAGGTCAAAGTAAACATTAACAATGTAGTAAACATTAACCAATAGAACGAAATGTAGAAAATATGAATCACACCCACGTGAATAACGGTGTCAAAGATAAACGGCATTAAGCCTTCGTGCAAAGTTACTGAAGACTGAAAGGTTTGCCTTTATACAAATAACTCCAAATTGAATCAAGTGTCAATGTGTTGTGTTCACACGCAGAGTACCCATGGTCACTGTGGATCTTTACATCAGAAATGAAGGGTGCAGGGACGGATGCACAGGTCTTCATACAGATCTACGGGAAACTGGGCAAGTCTGACAAGCTCAAGATGGAGAACAGCATGGACAGCTTTGAACAGGGACAGGTGGACAAGTTCCTGGTAGGTCACGGATTAAAGTGCAAATGAAACCTTAATCGATAACTCTGACTATAGCACTGGGCCAATGTATTCTGTTAGTTACATTTCTTGGTTGTAATGTTTTTCTAATTGCTGTTCTTTCTTATTTTGCATTCGGGTACTCTGAAGGTTGAAATGCCAGATATAGGACCACTGCTGAAACTAAGAATTTGGCATGAGAAAAGAAATCCTTTTTCTGGTTGGCATCTAGCAAAAGTAAGATTGGATTTTTTAATTTGTCAATTTAAAATGTGTAATAACAAATCTAATTGCAAATCTATTGATGCTTTTGCCAAGCTAGATAATAGCAAGATAATTGTTTTATAGCTTTGGTGCTTATTCAACTCCTCATAGGTGACCATACTGCAGACCTTGACAAAAGAGAAGTACTCCTTTCATTGCAACCGCTGGCTTGACATCAACGAGGACGACCAGGAGATCATCAGAGATTTACCGGCTACTGGGGCTTTAATTCCAGACCCCCTCCCCTGTAAGATGTCATGTCCTCTACATCCCATAACATATAGGAGTCACCATCACCAGACTGTCCTCACGATGACCACAATACTGATTCATATGTGTTAATGATGTTTCTTGAGGCTTTGGCATTAGGTGCGACTACAGTGTATGAACACTCAGATATCAGTTACAATCTGACTGTCATCATAATTATGTATTAATGCATGCCGGCACAATATATCCATTCGAATTCCTTGTGTAAGATCACACACTAGTCAAGAAAAAATGCAATTATGATAGCTAGGATATGCAGATTATAGTCAGAATGCAGAGGCATGGACATTTTATCTGTGAATATGGAGAATGCTGTTTCCATGATGTTGTTGTATCTAAGAAGGACTAGGACACTCGATATTCATAGGCTAAAAAACATGCCGTCTTTATTTCTTCTCACAAGATTCTCCTAACCGTGGCTTAACATAGCCCTAAAAGGTCACAACCGGTATTGCAGCATAAAAACACAAGTAATAGAACGACTCCCTGATAAGGGGTTACAGTGAACACAACATTTCCCTTTCCCCCCTCCCTCTCCCAAAGTTCAAGTGTGGAAGGTAGTTTCGAAGTCCTGAAAGAGCCCAGGGTGAGTACGGGCCCCTAGCAGGCCGAGGCCCAAAAGCTGCCGGAGGTAGAGCCAGAGCCGGAGGCACGGCAACCGGGATGCCTTGGCCGACAGGTGGATGGGCAGGCAAACGGTTAGCAGGATGGGCAAGCGGTCTGACCGCCGGGGGCGCCTTGTTTGTCCACAGGAAGGAGCAGGCACCTTACACAGGTGGCTGGTAAGACATGGCAAGCATGACTTGACGAGTTCCTCTAGGTCGCGGTCTCAGGCCAGGCCACCATACCGGGTCACGGCAGCATTGTTTGACCTTGACGATAAGGTGTGTATCAGCGTGTCATTGACAAGGTTCCAGTTCAGGTAGGGGACGGGAAGGCCACCAACGCCTGGTGTAGTCCTGGAGCATCGTGACGGCGGGGTCAGTTGCTGAGGCGGTATCCAGTTCATGGAGGACACAGTGTCTTTCGGTTGTGAGTGGACCAGGTGCACTAGCGTTCTTCATCCTCCGGAGAAGCAGCTGGGGCGTATAGGATGAAGAGAGAGAGAGAGAAGAGAGAGGAAAAGGGCATGAATAAGAGAATTGTCTAACGGCATTGTGGCATCTTCAAGTAATAGCCTTCCTTGAACTCTGGGATTTGATGTTCTCTCAAACAGCCTGTCCATAATCAGTTCATCAGTAAGAGCTCAGAAATTACAGGGACGTGCCAGGGCTCTCAGATCGGCTACTAATTGGCTAGCAGACTCACTTGCACACTGACGTCGTTGCTTGAGCAATAGCCGTTGAGGAGAACATTTTTGGGCTTTTGGGAAAATGTCCATTCAGAGCTGTTATGGTTTGTTCTCGGGTCCTGGCGTGTTGAAAATCCAGGGAATGACAGGATGCCCAGGATGAGGCAGGAACTGGTATCTGGTATATTTACATGGGGAAACGTATATATATTGTTGTTTATGTTTTGTACAATGTGCTCGCAGTCTGATGCTACCCCCCCCCCCCCCCCCCCCGCAGTAATAAAGTACCGCGTCACCATCTGCACGGGCAACAGAAACGGCAGCGGCACGGATGCGGACGTCTTCCTCACTCTCATCGGGGACTACGGCGACACGGGGGAGCGGCTGATGTTCATGAGCAAAACCAACGTCAACAAATTTGAGAAAGGCAACGTGAGTTGGCGAGATGAAAAACTGTATGGAGATAGCTTGGAAGTCATTGTTGCATGAGTCATTATGATTGATGGTACTGTCACTTTGATGACTTTATTGTGCAGTAGGCTATCTGTAAATATATCCGTAAATATTAATTATCTGCTATTATTTTCATGTTTTATCTATTTTCATTTTATACGTAGACTTTTTGACTATGTGGAGGACCGTTGCCTTGTCATCCATATTTTACAGTGTGTGGGTAGGCTACTGCACTCATAGAAATATTAGATTAGGTTGAACTGCACATGTGACGATAAAACACAGTAATTTGCTGTTTATTGCAGCACGATGAGTTCCTCATAGAGTCGGTGACGCTGGGGGAGGTCCGCAGGGTCCGGGTGGGGCACGACGGGACAGGCGGAGGCTGTGGTTGGTTCCTAGAAAAGGTGTTGGTCAGGCAGGAGGGTACTGAGACGCGGCCAATCGAATTTCCCTGCAACAGGTAAGGATAAAACAATAGGAAAACATTGACGGAACAAGGATACAAATCATCATATTTGAAATCCTCTAAATAACAAAATTGCATGCTGTTATAACGCGGCTTTGTGAAGAACATCAATATTTAGGAATTATTCACCCTAAAAATAGACTAAGCTAAAATCTGTTTATTGTAGGCTACTTACTCTTGAACAGCTTAAAATATTCTATAACATTTAGCCATTTTTATTGAACATTTTGCAAGAATATACAGTATAAGCTTCATTCTCAGGCTTCTAGATAGCTACGATTTCAATTGAACTGATCAGTTTGATGTGATAATATTTGCCCTTTTTTGCTTCCTAATCTCAATAGCTCATCAAGATTTCAAGATTTATTTCAGATTAGTCTAGTTCCAAATAGTACTATATTTGGACAATGTTTCACACATATTTCCCCAAGCGTCACAATATGTCCTTGATATTAGGAAAAAACGTGTTGAATAGCCTATCAATATCAGCAATCTAATATTGTGAAATATTGTCCAGTCTTTCAAAGAAAACTAATCTGAAAGAAATCTGTCCTTTTGCAAGCTTTTTTCTGCATATATCCGACATATACCGTAGGAAAGCCCCCAAAGCTTTTCATTTTTCTAAATGAAATACTGCATGTTAAAATTAAGAAAGTACATTAGTAGGCCTATAATTTACAAAATGGTCTTTTCTTTTTCCCCCTTGGTTGTAAACACCAGGCCATCGCTCATCCTCCTAAGTGCTTTGGAGGCTGCACCGCCAGCTCCCTCCTGGCCTTGTCTCCAATAGCCTGCGCTTAAGTAGTTAGGCAGCTGATGGAGCAGCTTCCCATTACAAATAGGGACTAAACACGCAACCGCTGCCAGCCAGCTCTCCCTCCTCCAGTAACTGGAGCTAAACCACAAGGCGGAGGTGCCTAATTATGTCTGGAACGGCACTCTCCCTGTAAAGTAGAGGTTCTGTTGTGTTGTCCCTTACCTTCACAATCAAGTTTTCTGTAACTGCAGGAATGTGGAATAAAGAAATGCAAAAGATATTGTTCCTATTAGATAAAGAATCCATCTTTCACACTTTAACTTTTTCTCTACATTATTAAAAAATTATGTTTAATATTAAATCTAGAAATCTATAAAACACAATTTGTGATCTCACATTGAGATTGTCGCACATTTTTCTCCACAAACCAAACCATTTTCAAGAGATAATATCTTTGGGTTGATTGAGCTGTGGGTAGCGTTTATTCATTTACTTCATTTATAATTATTTTAAAAACTCAAATGATGGCTGCAGTGACACAATTGACATAATGCAGGTTGTCCATTCATATATATATATATATATATATACTGTATATATATATATATAATCAAAGTCATATTTTCTTACAGGTGGTTGGACCGTAATGAAGACGATGGCCAGATTACCCGTGAGTTAGTTCCTGCTGGAGATGGCCTGCGTCTCTATAGTGAGTGCACTCTGGAAATGTGGATAATAATAATAATTGTTGCATGAGTATTACAGGAACAATTCAAGCAAGGAATCATGACTGTAATACTATTGTCACATGGACAACATCCAGCCATCAGTCCATCTTCTTTAGCCGCTTTGTCCACTATGAGGTTCACATTGGCAATCCAGGCTGTTATGTAAACCTGTGTTTTCTTTGTTGGTTTGTTTTGACCAGATGTCAGCTACCAGATCACGATCGTCACAGGCAGCATCAATGGCGCCAGCTCCGACTCCAGGGTGTTCGTCAAGTTGTACGGGGAGAAGAGAGACACCGGCAAGATGCTGCTGATGGTCTCAGAAAACGACCTCAGCAACTACTTTGAGACAGGTCGCACCGACATCTTCACCGTAGAAACATTCGACATTGGAGAGGTATGGTGTTTAATCACAAATAAACTTTATCAAAGATTTTCCAGGGAGGGGAAGATACTCCAGCTCAGAGAAAAACATGTCGGGGCGGAGCTTGCAGAGGAGGCCACAAAAAGGGCACGAAAAAACCAAGCAGACTACAGCGATAATCTAAAGCATTAGAGTCAATAGGAGATATTAAAAATAGAGAATAATATATTAGCCTAACTGTTACTCAACAGTATTCAAGATGTAATCAAGCCCAATTATTGGTTTGTCCAAAGCGTGTCGAGCAATTCCATCCTAATTTCACACTTGCAAGATTTGTAGTTATTTAGAAAATGTACTTTGTTTGAAGCTTGCCCCAATTTAGGGTGGGATCCACATAGTCGGATAACGATCTGAAACGATCGGTTAAATGTGCTGTATGTAGCGCTCATAGACTTGGACCTGTAAATTCAGCACTAAACATCCACCTAGGCTCGAGAGAGGGGTAGGCATAAACCAAAACAATGAATTAATAAGTTGAACAATAGACAGTTTTATTGTCTCAGCAGCAATGCAAACGTACCACATTCAGTGGCAAATAGAGACAGTTGAATGTTGGAGAAAACAATTGATTATTAAAGAAGAGCTCTTCAAAGAAATAAACATATAACCAAAGGAAACTTAGATGAAATGTATTGATCCCTTGTATGAAATGTACTGATTCCGAAAGTCCAGTTCCTTGAACGTGTGTGCGCGTATTGATTCCAAAAGTCCAGTTCCTTGAACGTGTGTGTGCGTATTTTGACTGTGTGGAAAAGCTTATCTGGTCGATCTGGTCGATGAACGAAAGAACAATCTTGGAGTTCTCTGAGACGAATCGTACGGTTGGCCACACCGCATCCACGATCGTTCTCAGTCTCACTGGGCTGGGCTCGTAGCCTGGCAAGCCAGACCTACATCAGAAAGATGGAAGGTCTGGCGCAGCTCCATTGGCAGTGTGGGCGGGATAAACGGTTGTCTTTCAAGTTCCCTCTGCACGCAATAGGATAGCGCTACAACCAATCAGAGCAACGAAGAAGGTGACGTAGTCAGAGCCGTCGCTCTGACTATGTAATTAATCAAAACTCCGAATACATATTTATTTTCGAGGAAAGACTTCAGTGCCGTTCTTTGTTCTTTTCTCAAATAAAATGTTAACTTAAAGTCTTGAAGAGTCGCGGCCAAAGCCGAGTGGAAAGACAGCCGTTCGCCAGCAGCAGCAGCAGCCATTGTTTATCTAACACGGAACCGTCGCATTTCTGTCGTCATGGTAGCCCGGCTTTCGACTCCGCCCCTCACGCTGTGATTGGTCTGACATACTTGGTGTTTCCAGCACCAAAAAGCGGACGGAGCTATGCTAGACCTACACTAGCTGCCAAATAAATTTGCTGCCGCTAGGGGGTGTCTAGAGTTCTAGGCTACTGGGCTCGCCATCTATGGTCCAATCTTATCTGGTCGTTCAAAAAAACCAATCTACACAAAGTGCAGAATAATAAGAACTGTGTTCTACTTCTATTCTTAACATGAGACTCATTCATTTCTTTCTATTTCTCTTAAACATATCATGCTGTGTAACCAATAGTTAAGGATGCACTTACACTACAATGAGATGAATGACCTACATCACAATAAACAATAGTAATGAAACCATAAGTAAATACATTACTTATAAGCATGTACTTTCCGTACAAATTCAATGAATTACATAAATGAAATGACTATAATGTTTTTAACATCATTAACCAATGTACTTATCCTTTATACACTTGTCTTTTTACTCAACCATACATTTTTAACCTTTTCAAAGACCATGAATTACATTTTACAATTTAACTTATTCAAAACACATATTAAACTCAAAAGATATGCATTCGTAATGCATATCTGCATTATAACTCATTAGAATTCGTTATTATTCACAACTGCGATGCTAAAATGTAAACAAATGAAGCATGGCTTCTCGCATGGCTTCTATCTCTTCCAACGGCTCCGCGGGCCAGGCTACGTGCTGCGCCAGCTAGTTAGGGTGTTAGCTATCTTCTAACACTGAACACAATGATACGGCTAGTATCAAAGTGGCAGGAAAACATTTAAACTCTCGTCGGAGATTAAACATTCTATTAACCAAGATAGTGCATACCGGTTTCATACAAACATTGAGCATAGTCTAATTCATACTCCGATTGGTTTGGAATCACATATTTCCTAAGTTGCTAGTCAGAACTTAGTCAACGTATCTCACTCACCGGAGAATCCAATCCACTGCAATCACTATATTTCTTCACTCAAAGTTCAGCTTACGGTAGACTATAACTTTATGTGTAAAGCTAGAGGTAAACTTCTGACTCTTCATGAGTATTAAATTAATGATTTAATCGCAAATCCAGGAGCTCGGTCAGCATGCACGTTGCAGGAACTACCTCGGTGGTAAAAGAGAGTGTCTTCTAGTATGTTGCTCTAGTCAACCAGCACATAGAGCGCACTCTATGAAGTTACATGTCACTGCATCTAAATTAGTAGCCCTAATTTCATGAGGGTTAGCCTACATGTAGACAACTTTTTTGCTTTACATTTTTTGCTTTAAAAATCAATATGAAGTAAAAGTTGATTGCACAGTGTAATGGCTACAGAACAATGACACCATCGGTGTTCCCTATAAGCCTCGTTTCACTATGCAGCTCTGTCTGCCACCGGGTACGATCTCCCGGGAACAATGAAGGCTCCCTTTATGGCACAAAGAAAGCACGCCAACCATTGCGTGCGCAACTAAACAAACCTTTTGTTTAACTAGTAGCTATCGGTAGCTATCCCCATTAGATATCCAGTAGTGGAAATGGGGGACGAAGTAAAGCCAATCTGACGACACTACTTATCTCTGCCTACGCTACGTTTTTGTTACATTGAGTAAACTACCTGAATAAACGTCATGTCGCGACTCACCAGGCGATCCAGTCAGGCTACCAACCCAGTTCACTTTTCTCAACACATACTAAAGAATTTGTATGTGCTTTGTCTCCATTATAGACTAAATGAATGAATAAACTCTGAAGCTTCTGATGCCGTTCCTCTGTCCCCAGTTTGTTTAAACCAACATAACTCCATCCATGATGTTAACCATAGATCAACCGCGTCCTGATTGGCCACACCAACGAAGGGCTGAATGCCGGTTGGTTCCTGGACAGTGTTCAGATCTCGGTGCCGGTCCACGGGAAGCAGTACATGTTCCCCAGCCATCGCTGGCTCTGCAAGGATGAGTCCGATGGAAAAGTGGAGGTGGAGCTCTATCCCAGTGAGATATTGGACATCGAAAAATGTAAATAACCACCATCGGTTTTAAATATGAACACTAATACAATTAACAATATTTGCCTCAGGCAAAATTATAAGTATAAGTAGGCCTATTAATATTCCCAGTATAATAATACTTGGATTTTGAGGTGCTAACTGACTTTGGTGTCCTATTATCTACATCAGTGTTTCCAGACCTTTTTTGTCTTATGTACCCCATGTACACCAAACCAAATAAATGTTTTCCTTTGAACTCCTATTATATTATATGAACTCATATTATATGTCCACTCATGCAATTTTATTGATGCTCTGATTTTATATTGCCATTCTGCTTTTATCAAATTGGTTATCTGCACTTTAAAATGTGTTAAACTGGGAAAAATAAACATATATCAAAGATGAAATCATTATTGCCTCATCTAAATATTATTCTTTAGTAGAAATGTAATAGAAATTAATTAATTATTATAGTAATTATAATAATTAATTAAAATCATTTCTAAATGAGTAAAAATACTTTGAAGTGAATACGGGTCTTGTTTGACCCACTCATGGAAGAGTGTATGGTCTAATCAATTATTATTGTAGCTACCTAGGCGTTTAAAATTGAAGAAGCTGGGGCATACTTCAAATCCTGGTCTTTATTGATCAGCAGCGATACACATTTATCATATTTAACAGATTCAACAAATATTGATATTTTATGTTATCATTTTTGTTTAGTTGGTTGTGTTGTTCTCAAACACAGACTTGTGTGCCCCTGGCCTATAGCCTATCCATATATCTGGTTGGGAACTGACCTCCACAATGTGCATATACCCTCTGTAACAGTGATAACCTATGAAGTGACTGTGACCACTGGAGACCTGCTAGCTGCAGGAACCAATGCAAACGTGTTCTGTCAGATCTACGGCGAGGACGGGAAAACGCTGGTTCTCACCCTTGGGAATCGCTCCAACAATTTCGAGCGTGGGACCATTGAGATCTACAAGGTGAAAAGAAGTTCTTCTCTTCTTCTCCTGGGGGGGGGAAGACAGCACATAAACCAAAAACTGAAGGGGCAGAGTGACACATTGTTTCCTGTTTCGTTATGGAGATATTCTACCACGTAAGCTCATCGCGCGAGTGGATTAAGCTTTGGGAAGAGGATTTTAATAAGTGTATTTCTACAGTGGTCTACACCATGTTGATTTGAAACCTTTACAGACACCTCCAGCAACATGATTGGTTGAAACGAATATGACGCGAAAGAAATTGAAACGCCCCGTTCACCCAGATTTGAGCTTGTCTGCCATTAGACTTAGAAGATATGAATCTAAAGTCTGATTTGTGAGACTAGCTTTCTCCTAACCATGTGTCATTTTCTTCCTTACTTCCACCTCTCAGATGTATCTCTGTGATCCTGATTTGTACTATTATTGTAAAATCATTTCTTGTCCTTGTTGTGTGGTTTCCCTTTTTGTGTTGCTGTTTTGCACAAAAATGTGCTCTATAAAAATTTGATTTGATGTAGAGGAAACATTACTTCCTCTACGAAAACGTATGAACGCGCGGTGAACGCCACTCCTGTTCCCGTGTGACGCATGAAGGTGGATGCCCACGACGTGGGGAAGGTCTACAAGATACGCATCGGCCACGACGGCAGCGGCATCGGCGACGGCTGGTTCCTGCAGGAGGTTCACATCAAGCGGCTGACCATGGCCATGGTGGAGGTGCCGGTGAAGGTGAAGGTGGAGCCCAAGAAGAAGAAGAAGAAGAAGAAGAAGAAGGAGGAGGAGGAGGAGGAGTTCCGGGTGGAGTACATCGAGGAGCTGCAGGAGGTGGTGGAGACGATCGTGTTCCCGTGCAACCGCTGGCTGGCGCGCGACGAGGAGGACAGCGAGATCATGGTGGAGCTGCTGACGGAGGACGCCGAAGACCTCGAGAGTGAGAGGATGGAGGGGGAGGGCGGTGCCGCGAGTCATTCAATCACTTTCATTTTGGACCATCCAACTCACATTTTTTTCTCTCTCTCTCTTTGTGTTAGGGTTATTTTAGATGATGATATGGATCCCCCTGGGTCTGAAATAAAGAATTATATATTAGATAGGGTTAGATTATTAGATTAGATTAGATTAGATTGTACTTTATTCATCCCACAGCGGGGAAATGTACTTGTTACAGCAGCAGAAAAGTGTAATATACACTACAGAATTAAAAGTAGAAAGGGCAAAAACACAACATAAGTATCTTATAATCTACACAATAAACAGAAAACAATCAACCTGCAACAGGCAATGTGCAAAAGCAATATGGTTATGGTTATGGCTATGGTTAGGACAGGGTTAGGTTAGGTTAGGGTGAGGTTAGTGTAGGATTAGGTTAGGGTTAGGTAAGTTATGTTTATGGTGAGGGTAGGGTGAGGTTAGCGTAGGGTTAGGTTAGAGTTGTGGTTATGGTTATGGTTATGGTTATGATTCATTGTTAGGGTTAGGTTATGGTTAGCGCAACCCACATTCTTTTTAGCTGAATCATTTGGGATGAATATCGAGAAAGAAGAAAACATTTGCAGACAAACACGGAAATATATAAAATGTGAATTAATACCCTTTTGTTTTTCGTCACCCCACAGTAAACTCCTACGAAATTCACGTGTTCACCGGGTCTCCGTGGGGCGCCGGGACCGACGCCAACGTGTACATCACCATCTACGGCGAGGTGGGGGACACGGGCGAACGCTTGCTCAAAAAGTCCAACTGCATGAACAAATTTGAAAAGAACCAGGTGAGTTTTAACACGCTGGAATGACCCCCGTTTTATCGCTGTCATGACCATCTTGACCGGAGAGTTTCCCTTTTTGAGACTTGACATTTTCTCTTTTTATTTCTTCTTATTTGTGGTCCAGGAAGACATTATTAACATCAAAGCGGTGGACATGGGCGAGTTGAAGAAGCTGAGGATCCGACATGACAACTCCAACAGCAACGCCGCCTGGTTTCTGGAGAGGGTGGAGATCGTCGACACCAAAGAGGACACGACGTACGTATGACCAAGGCATGTTATTAGGCTGGGGCATTTGTTTTTATGTACTATTTCCTTTTTTTGTATTTAGCAGAAGCCTGCTGAGATACAGGTGATTTAGGAGCAGATCGTGTTAAGGCATCTTGCTCAAGGACTCTTGGAGACATTGGGGATCATCAAACCCAGTAGTACCTTTTGGCTGTCAGTCAAACAGTTACTATCCTGTCCACATTATCAATATAATAAAAAATAAATCAGACAAGCAGATATAACTTAACAAAGAAATGTTTGGTGGGTGATGAGTTGTAAAATTGATGGCATAGAGGCTCCTAATTGAATCTAAAGAGGTTCAGGATAGTCTGAAAATAGATTTGCTGATGTAGTATTGCTGAAGTCTACGGTATTGGCAGACTTCATCCGTTTCATCACAGACGGCTGTGATGTGAGAATTGAATAACATTATAAATGTTTCATCCCAGGTACTACTTCCCTTGTAAACGCTGGCTGGCGGTCGACGAGGACGACGGACAGATCGCCAGAGAGCTGGTCCCCGTGGACGAAGCCTTCATGAAGAAAGGAGAGGAGGAGTCCAGCACCACGCTGGGTCTGGAGCAGAAAGGTGAGTTCAACCCTCCCTCACCCCTGAATGGAGAGGTCTGAAAAAGTCATTTATGTGTCTCATCATTTAATCCTATGGAGTTTGGGGGCATTTACTGCTGTTTTTCTATACTATGCAGTATTGTCTGTTTTTTTTTTTTTTTTTTTTACCACTTTATGAATTAAATGCTTGGTATGCTTTTTTTCAGTGACAAACTCATCTATAAGTCTGGGTTTTACCCTTTTATTCAATTCAGTAAACAAGAAGGAACATGAGACAAAACCACGTTCTAGTTTTAAACAAACATCCCATTGTTCAATAGGGTAATAGGGAAAGTTATAAAGCGGTAGTAAGTAAAGTTTCAAGTTTCATCATCGTGGCAGTTAAATTAGTGGATGTGTTAAACGTGTTATTTCTTTCTTGTGACAGCCATGTCCACGACATACACATTGAAGGTTAAAACCGGTGAGAAGAAATATGCTGGGACGAACGCCAATGTGTTCATTTTCTTATTTGGAATCAAAGATAACACAGGTAATGAAAATATGAAATGTACATATATCACTTCATTCATAGTGTATGTTGTCCATTTACATTCACATTTAGGGCATTTAGGTAAAGGATAAAGTCACCCTGTAGATTTCCAATGTGACGCCTGTTTGGAAATTGGCTCCAATGTTTTTGTCTGAAGAGACGCAATGCATTGTGGGGCAGTTGAGTATATCCAGTAAACTCACTCAGAAATTCTTGCTAATCTAGTATACATCCGGGCATTTCTCGCACACATAGTGTGAACGCACTACATACTCAATTTGACGTCATACTTAGTATGACTGGTACGTTAGTATGCAATTCTGAACACGGCCAGAGACTTAGCTGAGTGACCTTTGAGTGACCTTTGCATCTTTGAGCTGGGGCCTGGGGTCTGGGGTCTGGAGCCTGGGGCCTGGGGTCTGGGGTCTGGAGCCTGGGGTCTGGGGTCTGGGGCCTGGGGTCTGGGGCCTGGGGTCTGGGGTCTGGAGCCTGGGGTCTGGGGTCTGGGGAGGTAGGGGGGGCAGTTCAGTATGCACGTTTAAGAAGACTTTTTTTTTTTACTTGTGTATCTGCAGGCATTATAAACCTCAAGGCTTCAAAAACTCACCGGAATAAGTTTGAACTGGGAATGATCGATGAGTTTACTGTGGAGGCTGTGGGCATTGGACCATTAAAAAAGTTACGCATTGGACACGACAACACCGGTAATTAAACATCATCTAGTCTCATCTGAGAAATATCCCTCTCTCTCTCTCTCTCTCTCTCTCTCTCTCTCTCTCTCTCTCTCTCTCTCTCTCTCTCTCTCTCTCTCTCTCTCTCTCTCTCTCTCTCTCTCTCTCTCTCTCTCTCTCTCTCTCTCTCTCTCTCTCTCTCTCTCTCTCTCAGAATCAGATTGATTGTATTATATGTAACTATACAAATAACAAGTACATGTCTCCAACACATGTCTCTAACACACCTGTCGTTGACCGTCCCAGGCAGCTCTCCAGGCTGGTTCCTGGACTGGGTGGAGATCGACTCTCAATCCCTGGGCCAGAAGCTTTGCTTCCCCTGCGGCCGGTGGCTGGACACCGGGGAGGACGACGGCGCCATCGCCAGGGACCTCTTCCCTAACCCTCTCCAGACTGAGCTCTACACCCCTTGTAAGACCAAAACCCAGCAACATCAATCGAATCAAACATTTACCTCATGTAAAAGGATTGCGCGTCTCTCTCTGTGTATTGTCGTTGCCCTTTGTTTGTTTGTTTGTTTATTCCCAGTCGTGCCTTACGAGATAAAGATCTTCACGAGCGACTTGTTCGGCGCGGGGACCGACGCGGACGTCTTCATCACGCTGTACGGGTACGACACCGTGTGCACGCAGCAGAGGCACCTGTGCACCACCAAGAGGGAGAGGAAGATGTACTTTAAGAGGGGCGCCGAAGACATGTTCATCATCGAGGTATGAGGGTCACAGCCGATTAGCAGCCGTTATGAGATATTGATGTTGGTTTTTTTTCCAAGATTGCATGTTTTGATGCTGAACGTATGATATGATACGTCATCATAATGAAATGTGTCATTTCTCCACACAGCTGGAGGATGTGGGCGATGTGATAGAGAAGATCCGCATCGGTCACGACAACAGAGGGGTGAACCCAGGCTGGCACCTGGACCGGGTGGAGATCAGGAGGCTGCTGAGAAAAGGAAAGGTAGGCTCATACATAATAGCATCATAGCATTTGACACACATTATGCAATGCAACAACGGTTGATAGAGGAAGACTATGGCTGTTTTGGATTATTTTCTAAAAGTCTTAACATTAAGTACAGCAATCACGTCTGTAGACACGTAGGGATCAACAATTTCCATTTCATTTTTATAATATATTTTCTTACTACTAAGATATTATCAGCCTGTTTTTTTGTGAATACAAACACACATACTCATACTGGGCCGGGATTTCCCCCCCCCCCCCGCCCCCCAAGGGTTCGGAGACGACCATCTTTCCTTGCGAGTACTGGCTGGCCAAATCGGAGGAAGACGGGGAGACAGTGCGCGAGCTGACGCCCACTGACATCATCACAGAGAAACTGGCTCGAGACGGCAGCCTCAAAGTCACAGAGATCGAGGTGGAGGACGCGCTGGAGAGTATGTGGATGTTTATATACTACAGATATACCATACACAGATATATACAGTATATATATATATATATACTAGAGATGGGCATAGATTAAAATATTTAATCTAGATTAATCTAATGGTAATCTTGAAATTAATCTAGGTTAATCTAGATTAAAGTGGCTCCTTTGAATGATGTCGAAGGTGTCCATAATATGTGTTTGCTACCTAAATAATGACTTATTTTACCTAAATAATGACTAAAAGTGGTTCTGCGCGATTGTTGAGCGGGGGGGGGGGGGGGGGGGGCGGTGCTACCGGAGCCTTTAGTTGCCCGATTGTTGAGCGCGGGGGGGGGGGGGGGGTGCTACCGGAGGATTTCGGTTCACGATAATATCGGCGATAAAAATATTATCGCCGATGACAAATCGTGCGTTAATACCGCCGATAACACCGTTATCGGCCCATCACTAATATACATGTATATATATATATACATTAGAGATGGGCATAGATTAAAATATTTAATCTAGATTAATCCGGAGCTTTTTGTTGAACGGAGGGTGCTACCGGAGCCTTTAGTTGCCCGATTGTTGAGCGGGGGGGGGGGTGGTGCTACCGGAGGATTTCGGTTCGCGATAATAACGGCGATAAAAATATTATCGGCGATGAAGAATCTCGCGTTAATACCGCCGGTAACGCCGTTATCGGCCCATCACTAATATATATATATATATATATATATATATATATATATATATACTGTATATATACTGTATATATATACAGTATACTGGGGGCAGTGTAATGTAGCAGCAGGAAGGTTATGGGTTCGATCCCCAATGTCCACCGTCTGCCTGTTGGCATCCTTGAGCAAGATAAGCTAACCCCTCTCTCTTGGGCTGGGTGGGGGCTCCTTATTAAGGTCGCCGCTTATAAATGACATGTTTCTGAATTCACTGTAAGTCGCTTTGAATAAAATCATCATACCAATGATTGTCCTCTCAGTTGTGGGTAAATAGCAGGAAGTGATTTAACTTTCTTCTTCTTCTTCTTTTTCTTCTTCTTCTTCTTCTTCTTCTTCTTCTTTCCTTTTTTTCTCCTCCTCCTCCTCCTCCTCCTCCTCCTCCTCCTCCTCCTCCATCATCATGACAGCTCACGGGTACAGCGTGTCGGTGACGACCGGGGACGTGTACGGGGCCGGCACGGACGCCAACGTCTTCCTCACCATCTACGGCGACCTGGGAGATACGGGCGAGAGGAAGCTGAGCAAGTCAGAGGCCAGCAACAAGTTTGAGCGAGGATTGGTAAGAACATATATATATATATATATATATATATATATATATATATATATGTATATATACGCCTACGTTTCTGCGCCATTGAGAAGTGTTGCATTTGGCGCACCTGACAGGCAAGATGGATTTCCAGAGCCAATCGGGGAAGAGATGCCCTGATTGGTCAGAAATGAGCCGGGAGCGGTCTTAAATCGAAATTGACTCTCACAGAGGCAGGCGCAGTCGCCCGGAAACAGATATTTTCACAGCGCATTTCACTCACAAATAGCTGATGGATGGCTATACCATTTCTAACAAACTACACTCAAATAATAGCTCTTAAATCTTACCTACAGCACCTTTAACTGTAAACATGTGTAAGTCACTTAACCAATCCTTAACATCCTTAAAGGCACACTATGCAACTTTTGTACCTTAATATAACAGCTTCAAAGTCATTTTGATGGTAAACAAACTAGTAGTATAGCAAATCATCCCAGTAGCTGGGGAGGGCAGAACCAGCAATGCAAGTCTGAAGACGGCGCCCCCGACAAGTCTCGCGAGAATCACGAATTGCTTTACGGCGCGACGTCACATACATCAGCGACATAAGAAGCAGCCTCAGTGGAAGATGCTGGCAGGCATTCACTCGGACGTGAATCATGGCAGATTCGGCGAAGAAAATGAGGAACGTGCGGTCGGAAGAGTCAAAGAAAAGGAAACGAGAGAGTGACCGCGAGAGTCTAATATTAGCCTAATATTTTTATGAGATTGTGAAACATTACCCGGTCAGTAGACATCTTTTGCCTGTTGGATGTCCGACGCTTCCATCCTACTGAACATGTACCGGTATACAGGGGGGAGGGGCTCAGGCCGTGAGTGCAGAGACGTAGAGCCGTGTATAGAGACGGCTCTGGCGAGTGGTATTTACGACAGTTAACGTTAAATACAAGTACTCCGCAGCGACTGTAGGGGTAGCTGTTTGACAAAACCGGAAAACTGCATAGTATGCCTTTAAGCAAAAAGAAACTAACCCTAACTCCAACTCTCACTCCCACCCTGACCCTAACCTTAATCCTAACCCTTACCATATAATATGTATACTGTAGGAGGGTTTCACATGATGTCACGCACATTCCAAGCTGCCATCTTGGTGCCATTTATACACCATTATAATGAGAGTAATAACCACTGGTTTCTTGGTTATTCTAGAAACTTTGGTCAAGAAGTACCAAGATGTTAAGCTTGAACTTCTTTTATGTAACTTCAGATCACATGACTGAAACCCTCCTATATAGCACAAGATATAAATGACGACGTATACATGTCATGTTATTATATACTATACGTGCCGCCATTCATTTTGTCTCTGCCCCCAACAGGTGGATAGATTCACTATGGAAGCAGTGGACCTTGGACAGGTGTTCAAGATTAAGATTCGCCATGACAACAGTCTGATGAGCCCTGATTGGTACCTGGACCAGGTGGAGGTGACGGACCTGGACACGGAGGACGTGTTTCTGTTCCTGTGTGAACGCTGGCTCTCCAAGAAGAAAGAGGACCAACGCATCTCCAGATTCTTCTACATCAAGGTACAGTGTGTGTGTGTGTGTGTGTGTGTGGGGGGGGGGGGGGTTAGACAAACAAAGTGATTTGGTAACTCCAATGAAATAAAATTAAAATTATTTCTTCCTCCATGAGTGGAATGAGTATCTTTTTCTCAGATATAATCTCGCTGGTTACAAGTACTGACTTGGTTTAAGCTAGGACAAATTCAATGTCAAACCCTTAAAATGGTTCCAGAGCTTCTACTGCCCCTAAGTGTGTGTGTGTGTGTGTGTGTGTGTGTGTGTGTGTGTGTGTGCATGCATGCGTGCACGTGTGTGCCTGTGTGTTTGTCTATGTGCCCGCATGTGTGTGCCTGCATATATGTGTGTCTACATGTGTGCACGTGTATATATGTGTGTCTATGTCCGTCTACGTTGTAATGTAACGCAATATAACATGCGAAACTTGCATATCCACGCCCCTGTGGACCTGTTGACCCGCGGTCTGGCGCAGGACTACGAGGGCGTCAGGGACAGTGAGATTAGTGAGAAGAAGAAATGGCTTCCGGCCCTAAAGGATGTGGACAGCAACATGAACAAGAAGAAGAAGGAGGAGATTGTGGAGGACCTGCCCAGTAAGTACACTCGCAGAGCAAGAATAATAGAGAATAATGAAGGAGAGATATACTTTTGTTTGTACAGCGCTTGGACTTGGAAGGTCGAAATGGTGCATTAGGCTTGGCCCCCGATGAACACTGCTTGCAGCTTTAATTGTTGTTATGATTAGTAGTAGTAGTAGTAGTAGTAGTAGTAGTAGTAGTAGTAGTAATAGTCGTAGTAGTAGTAGTAGTAATAGTCGTAGTAGTAGTAGTAGTAGTATTGCTGTTGTTATAGTATACTCCCATACTCACCCCCAACTCACAGTGAGCGTTGTGCCTCCTCCCTCCTCTCCAGTCATCCCGTACCACATCACCCTGGTCACGGGTGTGGAGCAGGATGCCGGCACCTCCAGCAGGGCCTACGTGATCATCATCGGGGCCGGTCACACCCAGACGGACCGGCTGTGGCTGGACCTGTCTGACGGCAGGACCGGCTTTGTGGAGGGCTCCCTGCACAGCTTCACGTGCCATGGGTCAGACGTGGGAGAAATCAAGAAGGTGGAGGTGAGGAAGAGTGGAATAAACAGAACTCGAACCCGGTACCTTTCAGCTGGGAGTCAAACACCCGAGCCACAACACTATCCTGCCCCCTGTAGCAAACACAGACATACACAATAGCTTATCATACAAAAATATATGTATATATATATACCGGTATGCACACAAATGCATATATACAGACATACATATACTCTCAGACGCTCAAATATATGTATATACCCTACTACACTGAAGTGAAACTTCTGAACTGAAATTGAACTGAAAGTCAAATTCCAGGTGGGGAAAGTGCACATATTGGCATGTTTTTTGCTGCATCACATCCACTGCACCAACTGATTCTACCCATTAGTTGACCTGTTTTGTGATAATTCTTATTTGTCAATATTTGGGGCAGGGACTTTTACTTTGAAAAGGTCCCACAAATGGGACTCCCTCTGTGTGTGTGTGTGTATGTGTGTCTCCCCCTGCAGCTCGGCCACGACGGAGCCACTCCTGAGAGCTGCTGGCTGGTGGACGAGCTGTGCGTTGCCGCGCCGACCAAGGGCATCCGGTACTTGTTCGCCTGCAAGTGTTGGCTGGCCAAGGACCGAGGAGACGGGCTGACCTCCAGGATGTTCTACATGTTGGACGCCGAGACCATCGCCATCACTCGGCAGGTTGTGAATGAGCGGAGGATGGAATGGAAAAATGAAATCACCGCACCCATTTCTATTGCGACATTATGCAGACACTTTTATCAAACAAGACTTAGTATCCAACCCAGAGCCTTTGGACCGGGAGTCAAACCGCCGAGCCACTACACTAGGATACGATATGATTCACTATTAGTGGGAATAATCACTTTTGCATCACAATGTTCTTGTTCACTGAAAAAACTATTAAAATCATGATGTGACATTTGTTGGGGTCTCTACCAAACCAACAAACACCATTTCTTACATCTGGAGAAAGGGTTAGGGTTAAAAAAAACACATTTCTCCCAGGTCATCTATGAGGTGTCGGTGCAGACCGGGGATGTGCAGGACGCCGGGACGGACACCGAGATCTACATGTCCGTGTTTGGGATCAACGGAAGCACAGAGGAGATGCTTCTGCAGAAGAACGAGGACAGGTGGATATTAGGGAGACGTAAACTTATACGTCGTACATGCCACAAGTGTCAACACATCTCGCACACACACACACACACACACACAGCCCCTCCAATCAGTTTCTCAATCAGTTTCTAATTGTGTAATTCATCATGTTTGAATGTAATGAATGAAAGTCACCTTTCCTTCGTTCGTCATGGAAGATGAATCATCATAAAATTGGCATTGACTCTCAAATGAAGTTCCTAACGTTTGTGTGTGTGTGTGTGTGTGTGTGTGTGTGTGTGTGTGTGTGTGTGTGTGTGTGTGTGTGTGTGTGTGTGTGTGTGTGTGTGTGGCGGTCGGCAGGTTTGAGCGAGGCCAGCTGGACACCTTCAACCTAGAGATCGACGACATCGCTCCGCTGAAGAAGATGAGGGTCCGCATCAAGGGCAACGGCAGCCGACCCGACTGGCTCCTCGATAAGGCAAGCTACCGTCACCATGGTAAACTACCGTGTACCGTGACGGTCGCCATGCCTACCGTGTTAGTGTGTACTATGTTGGTCACCTTCCTGATCGTTACCGGCCCTTGTTGGTTGTTGACATGTATGGTGTAGAGCAGTGATTCTCCACTGGTGGGTCGTGACCCAATTATGGGTCGCGAGGGCATTAACCTTAATCTGTAGAAAGATTAACCTTAACTAATGTTTCAATGGCTATTTATGTTTCAATGGCTATTCCATTGTGTTTAGCCCCAATTGTTGCATCTTTTTGTTTGCTCAAACTTACTTTTTTTAATTTTTCGGTCATGACTTAAAGGGGAATTTCACTTTATTACACTTCTGGGGCCATTTTCACACCTGTCCGGGTTATGCGTGCACCCCAGACGGTTTTCTTAAGACGAGATTAAACTGAGACTTAAAAGTCAGGCTGAAATTGGGTCCGAGCTCTTCGAAGACATGAAACCCCTTCTCCTTCCTTATGGATGTATTCTGTAGCACGAGCACCATGGCTGCAGATCACCAGAGCAGTCAGGAACAATGCTGAGCGCTGTCTGTTGGCAAATGAGAACCGACAAGCCAGAAAATCAGCTTGACGTTTACCTCGCTGAGAAATGCATAATGAATAGAAAAATCCATTCTTGGATTCTGGGGTTCGGGGAATCAGAGGGAGCCTGCACTAAGCCAGTGAAACAGACATGGAAATTGCATTGCTTTTGCTCTTCCCAAAATAAATGTAATGCTAGAGAGAGGTGCAGACTCGGGAAGGTCTGATTGCTAGGACTGCGTGATTGTCTGTGTCACATGGAAATATGAAGCGATCACATGCATGGCAAGGAGGTTTATAATGCAGATAACCCTCCTTAAATAAAGGATTGGATATAATTATTTCCAGCTTGATATATTAAAAAACAGAATTATATGTGTAATGTTCAAGCATAAACCACCTTATGTAAGGCTTTAGTGCAATGCTGGTACTATGGTAGTATGACATTGATTAATTTCCCACTTTTTCAACAAAGACATTTTTTTAACTTAAAAATTCACTCATATTTGAACCTTAGCTGAGCGTACCTGTTCCATCAGGTGACCTTGCGTAACCTGACCACAGAAGAAGAGTATCTGTTCATCTACGAGGATTGGCTGTCCAAGGCCACCCTGATCTGCGAGATGGCGGCCGTGGTGGATGGCGAAGAGATGGTGGAAATCACCACCTACATCATCAACATCAAAACCAGCGACTATCCAGGTCGGTCCAGCCCCTATATATATATATATATATATATATATATATATATACTGTATATACACACACACACAGGACACTGTCCTCTATGGAGGCAGCATGACTTGTTCACAGTGTGTTTACTGGTTACGTCTCTGTTTCCAGTAAACCCACTGTGAGCAAGTCTGAGGTTTGCCTGCTGTTATCAGCGGTCTCACAGGCTACTTATATTGGTCATTTCTACATACTTACATGTCTACATACATACATATATTCATAACACATTAATTATTAAACACATTCAGTGAAACTTAAATTATTCTACACCCTGCAGTGTATCTGGTCTCTTAACTTCCCTTTTTAATAATGTGAAAAACAACAAAATATGCCTAAATATGCATAAAATAGCCTAAAACCCAGAGTAGTGATAAACCCAAGCCATTCGTTCCCCATTCGTTTAGCTACAGATGAGCAACATAAAAGCAGCTCAGCCCTTGGCAGTAACTGTAAATACGTACTTTGTAGTTCTTTGCACTGGTAGAGATAATGAGCTTGAGCTCGTGTGTGAGCACGCACACACACACACACACACACACACACACACACACACACACACACACACACACACACACACACACACACACACACACACACTCGTGTGCATACTTGTTAGAAAGATGTATAAGGTACTTTATAATCCTCTAAGGTCTTTTAATACCTTTTTTTTGGTCATACAGCTACAGAAGTATATTGCTTTAATGTGGCAAAAAAAACATTTGCCCCTTTTCTTGTATCACGTTTCACATTTCACATCATTCACATCTTGTATTCATTCATCAGTGGGCATTTTTTCGTATTGTTTTTAGTTGAACTTGTGTTATTGTAAGGAGGAATAGTTTAAAAGAGCATTTATTTTCCATTCAATGTACTTGTACAATGTACTGCTCTTGTGGTTGTAAGGTACAGGTGCCCAAGCCACATCCAATAAATCATACAACTCTTCTTCTTTCGGTTATTTATTTTCCCAAGATTTTTATGATCATTTTTGTGTTATTGCTATTGCGCCCCCATGAGGCCAAGTCGATCAAATCGGCGAGAGCATCTTCAAAGGCTAATATTACACTTGATTACTTAATGTTAGTCTAAGTTTTCTCAGAGCCACGCCCACTTTCTGTTTTGTGTGGCATTTCAGCCAATAGAAGTACATGGTTCATATGAGACCAGGCTCAAGAGTACAGCATCAAGTGGACCAGAGATAGCCTTTTGAAAAGTGCAACTTTGATTCGTGGCGCTTTGAGATTTGTTCAGATAGCGCATTTCTTTAAATTCATCAAGTGGCATCAATGCCCATCAATGAGCAAAGTTACAAAAAAACCCTAACAATTACAATAGGGTGCCTCGCATTATGTGCTTGGCCCTCTAAATATTAATAATAATAATAAAATGAACAATTACAATAGGGTGCCTCGCACTCTGTGCTTGGCCCCCCTAATAATTAACCTTAGCCAAACAAACTATTTGAGAAATGATTAAAGAAAGTCTCTGACTTCAGCATCGTTCCTCGGTGGTTGAGTCTTTTTGTTCATCTCCTCAGGGGCCGGCACGGACGCCAACGTTGGGCTCATTATTTTCGGAGAGTACGGAGACACGGGAACGCTGACAATGAAAGAATCCAACAAAGCCAACAAGTTTGAGCGGAACCAGGTGGACACGTTTCGGTTTTCAGATATCTTCAGTTTAGGAGATCTCTCCAAAGTACGCGTGTGGCACGACAACAAAGGTCAGAGCAAATGTTTTGTTTTGCTTTTTCGGGAAATAAAAAGAAACCAAACAACAAAAAGGAATTCTTTTTTTTTTTTTTTTTTACATAGAGAGCTTTGGTCTGAATGCATGTAATTTAATACCGGATATTTGTACATTCATAGAAAAGCCTTGAATATTGTTATATGTTCATGATGCCGTCAATCCTATTCGTATAATATGTGTGACGTAATGCGACTTCCTTGACTTGAATAGAATAACCCCATGAACATACAAAAACTGCTAAATATTTTTCATGGTAACACTTTAGATTAGGGACCACATATTCACCATGAACTAAGTGTGAAGAGGAGGCAACTTTAGAGTAGGGAACCTGTGTGGGTTAATAAGTGTCAAACTACTAGTATATAAGTTATGAGCAAGACCTCACTTTAGAATGGGGAACATATTCTGAGTTAGAAAGACTTAATTTAGAGTTATTTGGACACTATTAACACTTGTAGTATTGTGTTTTGTTACATGATAGAACAACAGTTTCCTTACTTCCTATCAATAAGTTGTAATTAGGAGGTAATTGAGGGAAAACTCTTAGTTAATGGCCTCATAGTTGTTGAACATGGTCATGCAGAATAAGGCATTAATAAGTGCTTTATAATGACTAATAAACAGCTAATATGCTACTAATATGCATGCTAATAAGCAACTAATGGTGAATATGTGGTCCCTAATCTAAAGTGTTACCTTTTTCATTACTTTTTCCCTATATTGGCCATGGGCCCCAGGTCTGGCTCCTGGCTGGCACATTGAGTTCGTCGAGGTGACGGACGAGCTGATGGACAAGACATTTACCTTCCCCTGCAGCCACTGGCTGGCCAAGAACGAGTTGGACGGGCAGATCATCAGGGAGCTGCCCTGTGAAGACAATGAACTGGACTTAAACGAGAAGACCAGTAAGTAACCATGACGACATGACATGGTTATGGTTGTGTCACGCCAAGTGACTAAATCTGTGGGATTTAGTCGTCTCTGATAGCAGCTATTGGTCCTTATTCATACCCGTTTATTGTATTGAGTGTCTTTATTTCAACAATTAATCATAAGTCTGATTTGTGAGACTACATACAGTATATGTTAATATATTCCGCTATATTATATTACAGTACGGTATGTTTCAAATGTCACAGCATTTGAATATTACATAATCATTTGACACACCAGTGCCGACATGTAGAACGAAGACATAGGCTACTATCTAGAATTTTTTTTTTTTTTTCTTTCTTCCAGAATATGAGATTTGTATTACCACGGCAGACACAGACGATGCAGAGACCAAGGAGAACGGCTGGATAGCCTTAGAGGGGAAGAAAGGAAGATCCAAAGAGTTTGTGCTGGAAAACTCGTCCAAGAAGAAGAGGTTTATGCGGTACGGCGCTTCAGGGATTCATTTAATGAGCTGGCGGTTTTTGGTTGTTTGACTTTTTTTTGTGCGAAATAAGCAGAAATTAAATGATAAAAGGAATGCATGTATATGAGCGTTAGCCACTATGGCTGCTTGAAAAAGCATTTCAGTAAATACCGCGATGGATCAGGTTCTGGACTCAAACATGGTTTGAACAAAAAAAAAGTCTTTACTTAAATTCTTCAAGACAAAAAGGATGAACAAGCCGAAAAACTGGCCTAACCCTATCTAAAGTTAAACAAAAAGGGTAATCAATAACTAAGACACTTACTAGACTGGGTTAGCTACAGGACAGGCTCTTCTCCAGGTATGACGGCGTCTCCTGGGCAGACGGCACGATGACTTCTTCCTCCTGGTCTGGAAACAAGGGTGGCTGGTAACCGATGGCGCACTGGAAGGGAGACAGGGTGGAGGCAGGACTGTGGAGAGTGTTGTTAGTGTATTACACCCGCTCACATGGTGGTGGGATGACTGGAGACGAGACAACGCATGGGCAATCTCCAGGTCCTGGTTGGCACACTCAAGACCTTGGTGGTCTTGGGGTGGAAACCAGATGATAAGCTGACCGATGTACCGAGGAGTTCGCAGAAGGCCCTTGTGGCAGTGTACCGACAACAGACTGTCAGTTGCCATCAGAGGGAAGGAGGCCTGTAACAAAAGTCTATAGAGATGTGGGACCAAGGGCGATGTGGGACCGGTAGAGGGAGAAGTTTGCCATCAGGGCTTTCTGCCTAACCCTAACCATAACCCTAAACCTAACCAAGTAATTGTGTTTCCTACACCTAACCAAGTAATTGTGTTTCCTACACCTAAACAAGTAGTTGTGTTGCCTAAACTTATCCAAGTAGTTGTGTTGTCTAAACTTATCCAAGTAGTTGTGTTGCCTAAACTTATCCAAGTAGTTGTGTTGCCTAAACTTATCCAAGTAGTTGTGTTGACTAAACTTAACCAAGTAGTTGTGTTGACTAAACTTAACCAAGTAGTTGTGTTGCCTAAACTTAACCAAGTAGTTGTGTTGACTAAACTTATCCAAGTAATTGTGTTTCAGTAGTCTTATCGTAGTTCCTGAAACCGAAAATCGGACTTAACATATCCGGTTGACCTGGACATCCAGCCTCTTGAAACAGGACCCAGCAACATGACACAACTCTAGTCTGTTTTTCTTTTGTTTTTCCCATGTAGGGGAAGCTTCGACCGGTTTGAATTCTCCTCCAAGAATCTGGGTAACATCTCCAGCATCTGCCTGGGCCACACGACCAAGGATGGCAAGAAGGTCAAGGCAGAGGCGTTCTGGCATGTGGAGGAGGTGGCCGTCATGGAGAAAGAGCTGGGAAGCAGGTAAATGCCCTCCCCCCCACCTTCAGACCCTGTGCATCGTCGTAGGACAAACACGGTGTCGCTCATGACACTAGTTACGGGTCTGCTACTTTCATGTACCATGGCAGGGTTAGTAGACTAAACTACTGTAGACTAAACCCGTTGGGTCTCGTCGGGTTCGGGCAGAGACCTCAAGCTCTAATCTGCAGTGGATCAACACATAACAACAATCCATTCATAGTGTCACTTGAAAAGTCACTGCTGAAGAAAATAATTGATTGACTTGTTTATACTTTCATACATTCAATTTTAAATTGAAAATTGAGTGAAAAGTGCATTACAATTGTCATTTTAAGTCTGAGTTACAAATGTAAATTGTACATGTTGATTTTTCAGGTCCAGTTCAATCATTTTTTCCCAATACTACCAATAGCTTTTGTACAATAACCATGTACCAATAATCAACCACCTTTGTCCCCTCCGTTTGTCCTTCCCATCCCTCTAGATACATGTTTGCGTGCAATGCTGCGATCCCGCTCTCGGCCAAGCGGGACGAGTTCCTGACCTTCGAGTGCACGCGCACCACGGAGAGCTTCGCCAGCAAGGCCAGAAGCCTGGTGCACATCACGTACGAGATCATCGTCATGACGGGCGATGTGAAGGGGGCGGGCACCGACGCCGACGTCTTCATCACGCTCTACGGCACCAACGGCGACTCGGGCCGCCGGCGTCTCAGGCAGAATTTCCGCAACCTGTTTGAGCGCGAGCAGACGGACCGCTTCTTTCTGGAGTTGCTGGACCTGGGGGATCTGCTGAAGGTGAAGATGGAGCACAACAACAAGGGTCTGAGCCCCGGCTGGCTGCTGGAACGCGTGGAGGTCACCAACACCATCAACGGGGTCACCGCCATCTTCCTGTGCGGGAAGTGGCTGGACACCAAGAAGTCGGACGGACAGATCTTCAAGATCATTTACCCCAAATACTGATGAGGTTACTCGGGGAAAAAGAAACACTGACCAACGTCCTGGACTTCCCCCGCCGTGGAGAGATTTTTGTTGTCTGACGGACTAATGGGATAATAAGGATTGGGGTTTTTTTTATACTGAAAACATCAAAACTCAGGAACTGATGTTTGCTTTATATTGTTTGTTTTTTTACATTCATTATGTAATTTATCAACTGCAATTACAAATTGAGAGTACATTTAACTAGGACAGAGTGAAAATGATTCTCTTATTCAGGTAAAAATAAAGGTGCCATCCTTTAGAAGCTTTAATATGTATGCATCAGGAAAATATTTACATGTTTTTTTTCAGCATTTTGTAAAAAAAAGGTTGTCAATTATTTTCTAATGTTCAAAATGACATGTCAACACTTTTCCAATCACTTTGATTCTAAGCAATCGGCTTGCATTCCTAAACTTAAAACAAAAACAGACCAGTCACACACACGCCATACGTTTTATCCAGTTTATTACAAAAAAGAGCACATACAAAAGGATAATATACAAGCAATGAAGTAAAACAAATATAAAAACAAAACAGAAGAGAGTTTGGGTTTAGCAATGCAACTTTTAAAATTATTATTAGTAGTAGTAATAAATAAAGTACAAAATTCCACCAAATGAATTCTAACATTTACCCATATAATATGCTCATCCATTTCTTCATCAACACACTCATCAGCATTAATGAGCTATTGCTTTAATATTAATGATAAATAGTTCTACTTTGAGATAAAATACACTATATTGAAAAACATTGCGCAGTCTCAGCTAAACAGCAGATTTCATACAAAGATGGCGGCAGCCCTTTCACTGGCACTTTTTTTTTGGGATATTTTTCCGTCTGTTTTATTTTCGGATTTGAAGCAGCAGCAAAAATGTATAATATACCATTATATTCTTTGTATATATTTTCCACCATATACTATACCATTTAGACTATATTGAAACCTGAGAAGAACATGCATGTTTAGAAAGGTTGTGCTTTAATATCCTGTGTCCTTGCCTTCCCCGGAGCTTCATGATAGAAATGAGTGGATGGATTCTGAGAATTTATAATAATACAAATAATAAGGAAATAGATTAATAGGAAACAGAACTGTAAAGATAAGTATGCATGTATGTATTTATGTATGTATGTATGGAGACCACAGGTAAACATGCCTCTCTGTGGTCTTACATATTCTTACTAAAAACTATTTGAAGGGAAGTGAAAAATGTAAATGAAAGATTGATTCGTCTTTTAAAGATAATGCCACATTAGAGAAAAACTATGTCAAATGTTTGATGGTTTTGTGGAATACGTTTTTTAATTATCAAATGATATAGAAATACCTTGTGAGACTTATAGTGAGGCACTTACAATGCTTGTTGGGTGGAGAAAAAAAATACTAAATAAGGTTGGAGATAAGCATGAGGTTGATGAGGGATGTCGCTCCAGGTTCATGCGTTAGATATGAGAAGCAGAGAATATGCAAATAATATTAAACCATGGTTGTTGTAATTGCATTATGCCAGTGAGAGGGTTCCCATTATAAAAACTATGAGTGCAAAACAACAGGAAAAAAAACGAACTAAAAATCACAAACCATTCACTTTTTCACTCCATTGCAGCTTGTCCACTAGAGATCACAGCATAGGGGATCAGAGAGATTGCATTGAATGGAATGTAAGACAGACAGACAGACAGACAGAGAGGGAGAGACAGACAGAGGGAGAGACGCGAGACAAAGAGAGGGAGAGAGACACACAAAGAGAAAAAGAAAAAGAGCGAAGGCTCTGTAGTTAAGCCTAGCACAGTAAACAATGCACAGCCAGCTTAGGGAGATATAAAGCAGGGCTTTTTTTGTTTTAGTTTTTCAAAAATACAACTGCATGCAAAGCATTCCCATTTAAAATCAATGCAAAAATGAGGTAAGTTTTTTTTTGTCCCAAATCATTTGAGTTATTTCTAAATAAATAAATTGTGATTAAAACACCCACCCCCGCAAAAAAATTAGGTTATAAAATTAAATACATATCCACCATATCTACAGTTAGTAATAAATTATGATTGTTAAATACTTAAGGCATCTCAACTGACAACACCCTGTGTAAACTAACAAAACGTTCCCACAGACAAACTCCACAATGAGGAGGCAGTGTCAACAAGGGCAGTGCACAGGACAGGGACGCCCAACGTAATCCTTGCTAATTTAAATCCCCTTGGTCCACAAAGCTTTTAAGGGTCTGGGGGGGGGGGGGGGGGGGGGTCCCAGATGGGGGGGGGGGTCCCAGATCCTCCTATTTTTATGCATAAGATCGTTACTGCCTTGAAAGGCATCGAGTAACAGTAGAAATTCTGCGGTCTCCACCTCCACCCAAAAACACAAAACGTATTTGTTCGAAACCAAATGGGTAGAATCAAAACGGATCACAATTGATTGTATTAAAACATGCGTAACCATAACGGGATGTTTTGTTATGCTTTCCGTCCTTCTGCCCACTGTGCACTGTAAAGATACCACTGCCTCCATCACACACTCTATGCACATTTTTTTTCTAGCAATACAGCATAGCAACCAGCATGACAACCACGAGGGGGAGACCTGGTACACAGAACACAGCACAACAGAATAAAAACACACAGCTCATCACCGTTTCAATTCTGCGTGTTTCTCTCTCTACCTAAAAATACTTAAACCATCCCCAAATGCAATACGTAGGGGAAAAACAAAACAAGTTTGTTGCTATATTTATCATCACATGTGCTTTTTATTGATAGGCAATAAAGGTAAACATCACTAGAAGGGGTTTCCATGGCTGCTACCGACGGTAGACATGAATGAGCGCCGGGGCGGGGCGGGGCGGGAACGGCCGCCGACCGCGTGCTTATTTTTTCGTGTTTTTTGTTTTTTTAGTGTTGATAAGATAGTCACAGCTCAGAAACTGTCATGCGCAGATCACTCTGTAGCGTTCCTTTTTAAAAAAAATTAAAAATAAAATAAAAACATTTGCTACCAAAAGATAACGGGCCATGTCAACAACACAAAACATGCAGTCCAGTACACTGCTTAAAACCAGAGAATACGTGCCGGACCAGTACCAAGGCAGTTAAATCCAGCTTTACCTATAACACTCAATCCTACAGCACGCTGCAGTGCATGATGGGGGATGGGCCCCTTCATGTAGGATATATCCCCTTTTTATATGGTTTTCCTTATTTGGCTTTGAATTGTATAAACACTCCAGTGGCCATGTTTGTTAGTCTAACTAAAGAAAACTCTTTGCGATTGGAGTCGTGTGACACACACACACGCACACGCACACACACACAGGAAGAGCACACATTTAACCTGAGCATCAGGTCAAGCTACACCATAGTAAAAAAATGCATTCTGATAACAGACTTTTCTAATTGTGTATCTTAGCCTCTAACGCACACACACACACACACACACACTTCACAGCGGTTAGAGATGTCACATAATCCTATGGGTTACAAGGTACACGTACGGTTGTATTGCAAAATGTAGAAACTGTGTGTTTGTTAGTACGTGCCTCCAATAAAGCCAAGAACGACCGTATACAACTAGATAGGCAACGCTACATTTTCACCACTACCACAAAACCACAAATTAACTATTAGGCAATTTATGGCAGAAGGGGCATTTTTGATTTCTTGTGTGGCAGAGTACACATTTTGATTTAATATGCATGGGGGGGGGGGGGACCCAAGAAAGAAAAAAAGTATAAAGTAGCCAGCTGTGAGTAGAGTTACTCTTTTTTTCCGGACCATGGCTTAAGGAACATGCTACACTGCCCAGGCTACCTAGACTACAACACCACGACAGTGACAACACGCCACTAACAACCAGCAAGCTAGGAGTAAACCCTGTGTACATTAGAGTCAGTCAGTCTGTTTGTTTGCGTGTCATTCGCTTCCAGAGAGATAGAGAGAAGAGAGATGTGCTTCATTATGTGTATATATACTGTGTGTGTGTGTGTGTGTGTGTGTGTGTGTGTGTGTGTGTGTGTGTGTGTGTGTGTGTGTGTGTGTATATATAGAGAGAGTCTGCAACAGGCTCTTGTGCAGTTAGTAATCGTGGCTTGGCTCAGTAAAGCATGAGTCAGAGGGGGGTGGGGGGGGGCAGAGGGGGGATTTATGTCACATGAAGGTCTGGACACATTTGGCAAAGCACCCATAAGGTGGGGGAAAGGGGGGAGGGGACCCTACAACCTACACGCACCCCCGGGGTGGAAGTAGATCTAGGGGGGGGGGGGGGGGGGGGGGGGGGTGATTGACAGGCATGTACTGTAGATTTTGATCCGCCATATGCTTATCAGCTGTCGGGGTGCAGCTGTGTCTCGATGTCCACTCTGCAGATGGGACACTTCCTGCTTGTGGCCAGCCACTGGTCCACGCAGCCCTGGTGGAAGAGGTGCATGCAGGGTAGCCGTCTGCAGAAAGGAGACAGAGGGAGACCATGGCGTACAGTTAGTGATCGATGGATTGGCTTGACTGACTGAGGGCAGCATGGGTACTACTGGCCTCCAATTATTTTCCATTCAAAATGCATAGCCTATGTATGTATGTATGTATGTATGTATGTATGTATGTATGTATGTATGTATGTATGTATGTATGTATGTATGTATGTATGTATGTATGTATGTATGTATGTTTTTTTTAACAAACTTTCAGAAAGCCAAAACTCCATATACAAAAAATGTAACAGCATGATCAGAAAGGGTTTGAACATATGTGCATGCCCAGATGTTCATATGCTAAAATTCATACAATTCAATAAAATGCTGATTCATGACAGGCATATTGTTCCTTCATTGAATTAACATTACACTCCATTGAGAAAACATGAGACTTATTCGGCATATGGACTTGCAGTTATTTTTGTGGATGATATGATCCAGAGTGGTCCTGACTAGCTCAACTAGAGCATGGCATTAACATTGCCAGGGTTAGTGGTTCGATTCCCACTGGGACCCCCCGTGCTAAAAATGTATGCACTCACAGAATTGTAAGACGCTTGGGTTAAATGTGTCCACCAACTGGTATGTATGTATATACAGTATATATATGATTCTTACCTAACATCCTCAGCATCTTCCAGCATGGACAAACAGATGGTGCACTTCTCGTCCACGTCCGTCTCCTCCTCCTCCTCTCCCATCTTCCACTCTAGCGGCTTCCTCTGTTAATCCACCACATCGCCCAAAGAGGGTCAAAACGCTGTGCGTTTATCTCAAAGACCGAGGTGATGCGTTTACTGGTATTTAATGGGATGTTGTTAATGCCATGTGTATTAACAGCGCATCCTACCTTCTTGTATTTGTGTGGGAAGGTGAATCTCTCTATGGTGGTCTGTATCGCCCCTCTGCTCAAACTACCCAGTCGATCCTCCAGCTGCAACAGTTCCTGAGCGAATCATCGACACATGTTTAGAATAGAATACAATAGCACACAAATAATGGGCAATAAAGGTAAAATAATAAGGGAACAGAATGGGATAGAATGAGGCGGCAGCACAAAAAGGTTAACGATAATAAGTAGCAATTTGCTCCGTAGCATTACACCGATTACAGGTCTATGGGGAAGCTCCTAAATGTCTCGGACAGCTAGCTGTACCTCATAGCTTTCCCGCACAGCGGTGGCATGCCGCGAAGGGTTTAGGCCCTGCAGGGCCAACAGATGGAGCTGGGGGTACGGGTAATTTCTGATTTCATGCACCACCTGAGAAGAGCAAAGAAAAAAAAAAAATCTCAACACAAAACCTAATCCAGAACTGGGGAATGAAAAAACTAACAAATATATAACTAGAAAATAAGTAGTAGATGTAGTATAAGCAGGATAAGTGGTAGAAGTAGTATTAGTATAGTATAAGTAGCAGTTGTAAAAGTAGCTAGAATGATAAGTAGTATGACAGGCCTTATTAGTATGATAAATAGTAGATATATGATACCTAGTATTGGTATAAGTAGTATCTATTTGCACCGCAGTTGTCTTTTCCTAAGTCCTTATGATTCTCCTTCACATCTTTCCTTGACCTCATGACGTTTTCCATCAAAGTCAATGAAAAGTGGTTTGGAAAGTAAATAGGACATCTTTTTTGGACTATTTGACTGCAGCCATAACCTACCTCAAATATTTTGAAAGAAAGAAAGAAAAAAAAACCCTAAGAAGAACATAAGCTGAGCGCTGCCTAGCAGCACTCACCTAATTTAATCCATGATACCAATTGGTTTGTTATTAATCATCGTACCACTTGTGCAGATGATGAGTTCCTGGTGAAGTGGTGCATTCTGGGAGAGGCCAGGTAATGCTGATAGTGCTGTGGAAGCTGCTGGATCTGGTACTGGTGATGGGCGGAGAGGCCGGCGTCTACGCTTAGATCCCTGCGACGACACCAATCAATCAATCAATTAACACCTTGCATCAATTCTAGATCTCATCTCAATCGATATTTCGCCTCAATCTAAAAATCACCTCGATACAGAGGCATCATCGTAGGATAAACACAGTTGTCGCTCATTACACTTATTATGGGTCTGCTCCTTTTATGTACCAGGGTACTTATCTTCACTAAACACGTGAAGATAAGTACCCGTGAGGCCTCTGTGAAAAGGGTTTATACTAAACACAATCACCATACCTCATCAATCAACATTATCTGAAATCGAGATGTCACCTCAGTTCGAGATCTCGTCTCGATCCACTTCTCAGCCACAATCGATCAACATCCACGTCGCTCAAGCAGGCCCAGGCAGGCGGGGACGTACATGGGAGCTATATGGGTGAGATATGGGTGACTGCCTGGTTACTCACCAGTCCGTGCCCTCAGCCAGGTAGCGCGGCTGCTGGCCCATAGGCTGAGGGACCTGGAGCACTGGGGAGTACTCATAGCCCGGGCGCAGGCGGTGCGGGTTCAGAGGAACTCGCTCTTGGGCTCTTCTGTAATAAAAAAGCGCAGAACGAGAAGCGGCGGTTTATATACAAAAGGAAATGCAACTCTGGTTCACTGAGAGAAAGGATCCTTTTCACGGGAGGTGTCATCGTTACGGGTCTGCTTTTTTTTAATGAACCAGGACATGGGTAGTAAAGAGTAAACTAGTGAAGATAACACACACACTGACCATTGCTGGTGCTTTGACACACATAACACACAAACACAGCTACCTACCCAATGGTAATGTTGGGGGCTACACCTGTGTTTGCCCTGCCATGACAGCTCTGTAAATAAGGGTCCATGGTCAATGTGCGTTATCCTCACTAGCACACTAGTTTAGCCTACTACTCGTGCCCTGGTACATAAAAGGGAGCGGACCCATAATAAGTCTTATAAGCGACACCTCTGGGTTATACAACAACTTGCATTGGCACAGTGAATTTATTCAATACCAGAATTAATCATTTCCTCGGAAAGACTGCAGGGTGATGACAGTGGTCCCGTGTAACTCAATGGGTAGAGCATGGCAGTAATGCAGCCAGGGTTAGGGGTTTCCATTCCCACTGGGGCAACACATACCAAGAAATGTAGGGCCTGACAGTACGGCACGACACATTAGGGATTCATCCCCCCCCCCATTAAACCACAGTTATAGCAGAGTGTACCACCAACCCTTCTGGCCGTCGCACGGCTGTACCTGGAGTGTGGGAGGATCCGGCGGTGCTGAGCCTCCAGAAGCTGCTGCTGGATGAGGTATTGCTGGTGTAAGGCCTGAGGTAGGAAGGAGGGCCCCGACGCGTCCTGGAATGCTGCAGGCGGAGGTGGAGGAGGGGGCGGCGGCGGTGCAGCCGCTGCCGCCGCCGCCGCTGCTGCCGCCGCCGCTGCCGCCGCCGCTGCTGCCGCAGCCGCTGCAGCTGCAGCCGTCAGGGCGGTATGGGGCTGGTGGTGCGCCTGGGGCAGGTGGGGGGCCAGAGCAGCTGCCGAGCGGGGCGGGCCGCCGTGTCCCAGGGGGAACTCGGCGGAGATGGGCGCCTGCGGGCTGCTCAGGTGAAAGTGTCGGCAGGAAGTGGCATGACTGTGTTGGTGTCGGGAGAAGTGCGACCCTATAGGAGATAAATCGACGCCAGAGGTCACTTCCACGGGTGCACATAGCAGACCCCAACCGCACACAAACGAAAGACAAAAACGCAGACAAACATACAGGATGGAAAAGCAAACAGCTCTTTATTTATCCGTTACTTTTTTATTTACACAGACATACCAAAGTAAGACTGGAATAGCACATGCGTCACATCACAGACACGAAGGACAAAAACAAAATGGACATACAGGGACAAAGACGGACACATGAGACGGCAGACATACATACATACATACATACAAAAAAAATCAAGAAAAACCAAGTGAATCACCCCATAAATCCATGAGTCTGTTTGGAGATGGTCCCAGAGGGGGTAAAGACCCAGGGTGAGTGTCGGAGTATGTCTACAGTTGGCCAATGAAAGGAACGGTGGTGCCACAGGTTACATAGAAATCATCCTAGTCCTACAGCGCTGTTCACCAGAGATACTCTATCTGTGGCTAATCTGCTCAGGATTTTGATGAGTCAACACTGAGAGAGTCAGTAGTAAGTAAGTTAAGTTAGACGTTAAATATAATATTAAGTAAGTATTTTTATGGGCTTTTTGTAACTTTACGGAGAGGACAGGAAAGGCATCCAGTGGTGGTTCTAGGGGGGGGCCAGCGGGGGCCAGTGCCCCCGTAACTTTGAGTCCGGACCCCCCGGTGGCCCCCCCGAACGAGGAGTCTGCATCAATAATAAGATGACATACAACCCACATACTGGGTTGTATGTGCCCCTCTAACACAAAAGCCGGCCCCAACCTGGCCCCCCCATTAAAACTGGTCTAGAACCGCCACTGAATGCATCATAGGACCTAACCCGGATCGCTACAAGGCAAGTATCACCTCCAAGCCATCGCAATTATGGCGCTTTTCCACTGCATGGTGTCGGCTAGACTCTACTCGCTTTTGGTACCGAGTAGCCTACTTGGTTTTCCACTGCAGATAGTACCCGCAGGATTCAGAACGAAGTACCAGGTAGGCCTTCCAGGTAGTACTACCCACAAGTTTTGCTGATGGAAAACCAATCCAAGCGAGTCGAGTCGAGCGGATACCATGCAGTGAAAAATCGCCATTATACTAAATCCGCATTTTAAAATAGTGGCATGTAATGATTACCATCGAGAGTGCTGCCTACTTAGACTTCACATAGGAATATCCTGCTATAAAGCGGCCCGTTAATCTAGCACTACTTTCCCCTAAAGCAAAGGCTTGTGTAGTAAATCCTTTCCCCTCTGTGAACACAGGCCTCAAGTCAAGGCAATTTCTTTTATTTCTACAAGCCATAACCCTTAGTCTTAAAAAGGGGCTTCACAGGCCCATATTGGGACAACCACCCCCTAACACAAAGTCCTCAGAACGGTTAAGAAAAATATAATTCAGTGGACAAAAGCAACAAAAAAACCTTGAAAAAGGGACAAGTGATCCATCCTCCTAAGGGATGACTGGGAGCACAATAAGGATGGCAATAAAAAAAGAAAAAAAAGGAGTAAGGAGAGAGCTGAGGCCAGCCTGCTGAATCAGCACGACTGTTAAACCACACACACCCCTGAAGAAAAAAAAAATCAATCTCCATTGCAGCTCAGGGGTTGGGGTTGAACGGAGGAGATGGCATGACAGAGTAGGAGAATAGGACAGGGGTGGGGCGTGAGGGCTTGGTGGTTTGCAGGGGAGGGAGGAGAGGACAGCTGCGTCCCCCTTATAGATCTCCAGCTGTCTGCTTTAAGAAACGGACACCGCACGGAGGATACACCCACTGGGATGGAGGCGAGAGCAGGGAGCTCCAGAGAACTGGATCCTCCATTGATCCCAGCCATATAATTGCCCACCATTCAGACTGTGTCGTTAGAGCGGAGGCCTTCTGTTTCCTGTACTGTACATCTTTGTCTGGGCAGGTTTTCTTAGTTGAATGTGAAAATACACAGTATGTCGTTAGATAGTTTGAAATTATACAGAAGGGCTGTTTGTTTTGTGTTTAGATTATCAAATTATCAAGTCACAAGCATAGATGTTCAAAAAAAAGGCCAAACAATGCATTGCCTGTGCTTGGATAGATGAGATTGTTTTCCCCAACATAGTTTGGGATGCAAATCCTACAGCCATGATAGATTTAGGGAAGAAAAAAAATACAGAGGATTAAATGTTGGCAGTTGTTGATCAGTTTTGTGCAGATATATAAAAAAACGAATGCTATGTCACTTCACTCCCATGTTATTATTATAGATCATTCACTGATTGGGTTTGATGTTTGATTAAACGCTAGGTATCATTTACTTTGATTGCCATAGGGAATTTTACATGACAAAATCTATTTGATTTAAAACCCATGTTAAACAATTTCACTGAGGTTTTTAACACCGATATATGGCAATAAGATTAAAGACTAAAACGGGTAATATTTCAAACAGACATTTTTTTTATTTTAGAACACACCAGGTCTCACATTAACACCCTCTCATTAATTTGCCTTGACGTATTCATATTGAACAAATTATTAGTTTTGATTTTACGGATTGTACAATGTAGGAACAACCTGTATGTTTTTTATATCATTTTATACAGCCCACCAGTGGGTCGGCTTCAAACATCAAGGGACCGTGCAGAGCCTAATGTCATGTTAATTTCACTGATAACACCTTCATCATATCAGGGGGTAGAGCAGAGAACGTGGAAATATTGCTTTAAATCCTTCATTGCCGTCAGTCTGTTTTGATATCCTATTGGAATATCAATACGGACCGACATTATGACCCTCTTAGACCACAGAGAAAATGCATAAGACAACCCTATTAACACACTTTTAGCTTGGTTAATGCTTTAGCTACAATTTAAAAGAATATGTGCCGTTAGGCAATTATATTCTTTATTATGGGCACTGGCAGTATCAATATACTGCTATATCAGTATATATTTTAAGAGGATTTTCACTAAAATATATAGTCTATACTGAATGGTCTTTTTATATTTTCCTTTATCTCCAAAATCTAGAATCAGCAGAGGTTTAGGTGAAAGAGACGAGATAGTTTTGTAAAGTAAATATGATTAAGAGACCCAAGAACTTTTAAAAACCTTAGCGAGCAAAAATGGGCTTAATGCAAAGTGATCAAATGTTAAAAGTGAACTAAACAAACAATAAGTAGGGATAACTTGAGAATAATTAGTGAAGGAAAAAGATGAAGTAATGAGTAGAAAAACAGGAAGAGTGATTCTGTTAAATTGTGACGCCATGTGTTTAACCAAGAAGACCAGGAGCACAAGCACTTTTACGACCCCAGCCCACCCCACCCCGGCCCGGCCCAAAATAAGCAGAGGAGTACCTCTGTTATATAAAAAAAAAACGAGGGCCACGATGAGGACGAATATAGAACAGGGTGTGGGGGGGGGGGGGGGGGGGAGACTGCCTTAGCGGCAAGGGGGTGTGGAGGAGGGAGAAAGGGGCACACACACAATGAAATCAGCAGAGCACACTGAAAGTTAGAAAAAATCTAGATTCTTTATTGGAAAATATTAGTATGAATGGCACTGTGTGATAATAGTAATAATAAAGAAATATTTTAACCATAGTAATTCATGCAAATTAGGACTAAAAAAAAAGGCAAAGCTGCCCATCATGCTTCGTGTAGGATTAACAGAGGAGAAGCAGCAACCAATGAGTAGATGTGTATGCTTACAGCACATTTCAGTACAGCAGGGACATCTCTACACATATTACATTGGAATCTGCTGTTCAACGTGGTAAAAAATAAAACGTGTATATAAAAAAAATGTATAATGACCATGCATTAGGATCTAATACAAGAACATAAGGTAGGAAAACCACAACCAAAGAATACAAAAAAACACATTTTAAGTTCTAGAAGGACTTCTACAGCAGTGCAGGATATAACACATCCCTGTAAAATGGATCGCATTCTGGGGGTGTTACAGAAAGGGGAGGAGAGATTGGGAATGATAGTGGACCAAAAAGCGGGGAGAGGGTTTTTCTACAAAGGGGGAGCATGAAAAAAGGCTCAAGCCAATTCGACTGGGATCAGTTAAATGGATTCCATTGAAATGTGTCTACACACATGGAATAGAGTTAGATTGTGATTAACAAGACGGTGCAGTGGACCATTAAAAAGGGTAAAATGATGACAGCACACAATTGACAGTGCTGCCAATTGTCACTTTCGCCATCAAGTGACTTTCATTGATTGGTTAAATAATTGTGTTTTGTAGATTGATTGAACTACCGGAAAATTAGATAGTACAATGCACCTTTGCAAAGGGGAAGGGAAACACTAAATAAGTGTGATTCAAGCAGGGCTGTAATCGAATCGGGGAGGTCAAAATGTATCCACTTTACAGGAATTTACAGCAGAATGTAGTCTATCCACACTGAATGGGAAAAATCACAATGACATTCTGTAGTAAAAGGCTAAATGCTACAGTGGGTTATTTACTAAAGAGCAACATGACAGTTTAAATAAAGACAAACTGTGTTCTACATAAGGTGTTATTCTTTAGTCGGTTACACAGAAGGATACGGTATGAGTGGGAACTCAGTTTTAATGCCAATGTCGTCTTCAGATGGAAAGAGGAAATGAGGAAGAAGGGGTTCAAAATACAGCTAGATGCAGATAACAGGCAGGGGCTACGGCAGACAGCGGCAGATGATCAGCAGATGACCGTTAGCTACACAATGGAGGGGGACAAAGGTCTGAGAAATGCGGTATGTAGAGCCAGCCTCGATACTATGGAGCAGGAAAAAAGAACACAAATAAAAGCACAATGAAATCATTGGTGCTACTGCATGTACATTTTACAATGCACGTCATTTTAGTATTATTTTGATGTGTTATTATTATTGTTATTATTATTATATCACCACAGATTGCCCTGCTGCAGTGGAGGGTGGATTTTTTTTTGGCCAATCAAAATGGCATGTTTTGGTTCGCACACAGAAAGGCAAAAAAATTAAGAAAAAAGGATAAAGAGACTAATTCGGACCATGTCATTGTTGCTGGTGCACTAAATTATTCAAAGCAATATTTTATTGTTTTCCATTTTAATTTGATTTTTTTTTAAATTGGTTTGTGTTTTATGCTGGCCTACCATTTAGCTAAAAGATAACACCCATGACTCATGCAGCCCCCCCCCCACCCACCCACCCGGTCTGATGTGACTACAATCACAAGGGGAAGTCGCCACCAGTGGACTCATCATGCAAAACACACAAAACGCAAACAACGTCGTCAGCCGCGCCTGGCCAGATCACAAACAAAGCCCAGATGATGACGACGACGACGACAACACAAAAATAAAAATAAAACGCGAACCGAACCGCATTGCGAGACACTCATGTTACAGCTCATGAAGAACATGTTTTACGTCGCTGCTTAAAAAAAAAGACACCGAATAATCGTTAAAAAAAAACGTAGCGCTAATTCGCCAAGTGGCGCCTGCGCAGAGCGGCTGAGCGTAGAGACGGAGCTCGAGCTCCGGCCGTTTGACTTTGACAGGTGCGATGGTGGCGTTATAGTGCGGTAAACGAACCGCACGACGCGAAAGGCCCAGCGACGCAAAACGCACGGCTTTGTGTTTTAATCACAACAACAACAACAAAAAACAACAACAACAACAACAACACGTCAGGCCGTGGGAGTACCGTGGTTTTAACCCGTGTTGGTTCTGCTAACAATGACCGACGGTAACGTTAGCAACGCGGCTAACGGCTTTTTTTTTTTTTTTTTTTGGCTAGCAGGTGTCAACGCGCGAGGAGTCAACGTGAACTGAAATCCCTGCAACGCCAAAAAAAAAGAAAAAAAAAAGGGGTGCAGTAAAAAAAAAAAATCAACCAGAAAAAAAAAAACAACCAACAACAAAACACACAACAACACAAACCGTACCTCTATTTCTAACCGAGCCGAAGACGGGGAGAACCAAGTATCCGACGTGCACCAACACCATCCTGGGATCCTTTGTTGTGTCCGTGGGCCGTGAGACAGCTGCTCCATGGAAGTGGTCCCGTCCAGTCCGGCGCGCTCGCGACAGCAGCAGCAACATAGACACCGCCGCCGCTGCTGCGCACGCGCACACGCGCCGCCCTCCCCAGCTGCCTCGCAGACAAAGACGCAGCGGACCAATGGGCGGCGTCTTCTCCGCTCCGCTGCGGCCAATGGGCTCCCAGGCACGCACTCAGAGGGGGCCCGCCTCCCCCACCCCGTCTGCGTTTTTTTTTTTTACGAGGAGGCGGGGCCTGGAGGTGTCTCCCCCCCCCCCCCCCCCCCCCCCCCCGGGGTCAATCAACCCCCCCCCCTCCCTGTATCAGCCATTTGGTGAGGAGACATCTGTCACAGCTTAGAGGTATTTATACCGTGGCTCCTGCTCCGCTTTGTGTTTGTATTAAAGTAGACTCACCCATGCATCTCTCATCGTCTCCCCCCTTTGCAGCAGGTTGGTTGGAGAGACACTATAACTGTGAATGTTGCAGAGCATTTCATTAAAAAAAACCCACTGTGTCTTGAGACATGTCTGTAGCCCAGTACAGACGGAGGGAGAGTGGGACAACAGATGGTCGTGGAGAAGGGTGTGTGTGTGTGTGTGTGTGTGTGTGTGTGTGTGTGTGTGTGTGTGTGTGGGGGGGGGGGGTGTTACCATATCCCTGTCCCATATGCGACCATTCCCTCACAATGAGTCTGGGGTAAAACAAAAAGAAACCCCTTTAACTACTTAGGACTACTTCATGCAACCACGACGGAAACACAGGATAAATATTATAAAAAGAAAGGTAACAGGGTTTTTGTTTTTTTTGGATTAGGAATTATTGCAGTAAACGTAAGTAAGTCCATCTTAAGCATCGCTGTTATTACCATTATTATAGTGTAACGCCAACAGATGGCAGCCCGGGCTGAAGGCTTATCTGCTTTAACTGGTTTGAATCTGATCATGTATCAGCAATGTATAACAAATTATTTAGCATATAGCCCTCAGACAATAAGTTAATGATCTATACTATAGTCATACAGTGTATATCTATATATATAGATACATAGATATATACAGTATATATATATATATATATATATATATATATATATACTGTATGACTATAAATCATTAGCCTATAACCCTCAGACAATAGGCTAATGATCTATAGTCATACAGTATATATATATATATATATATATATATATATATATATATATATATATATATATATATATATATATATATATAAATGGTTAGGATGTAAGGGGAAATAAATAATCTGCGCAAAATGAATACATACAAAAATGTAAATGTAAAAAAAACTGCATTTGAGACCAGAGTGAACAAACTTTGTCTTGCCTCCCTATAGGACAAGGAGGTCCCAGGATCATTACCATACAGCTGAAGTCCTGCTCCAGGGGTGACCCGGGCCGACTGAAGGCCTCTGGATGTCGGGACCAGGGCCAAGTGGGTGCATTGCTCTAGCCCCCCCCCCCCCCCCCCCCCCCCCCCCTTTGTCCTCCTCCTCGTTTCAGGCCCTCCACATGTCCCTCTAGCGGCAGGTGTCACGGTAGGCCTGCGACCCCCCGGCCCCTGCCTCTTGTGTGCCGAGGGCCCCCGGTCATTGTCCCCGGCGAGCCGGTTGTCTAGACTACATTGCCGTCGAATCAAAGGAAACAATGAGCATTCAATTAAACTCGTGGAAGAAGCTTGACCGGACACATGTTCGGATATCTAGAAAAGCGAGGCGGGACAGTCGGTGGGCTGTTTGAGGGAATATGGGCTTTAAGTTGAAATCACACTTGTTGGAAAAGATTAGGAGTAGATATATTTTAGGGAAATTAAAATAAATGTATGCAAATCTGAATTGAATTTAATTATGATTACCGTAGCACATTTTTGAATGATTCGATTGAAGATAACCTAAATGAGCTCTTCCAAATGACACATCATCAAAGACAAAGGCTTAGTCTAATGTTCTTGGGACAACAGACGGTAGGACAACGGGATTATTAAATAATATTCTATTTATTAAATTTTTAAAATAGTTTGCTTTTGTTCTACAGATAAAATTTTCAACAATGTCGTGCAAAAGCAACAAAATATGAACACTCTTTTTTGTTAATTTAAAACACCGACAAACACTGAAATCAATTGGAAGCAACGAAATGACAAGATTAACGGTGGTGAGGATAATAATTGAGGTTAAACATGTGACAAAGCGTTCTATGTGCAACTCTAGCCGAGCATCGCTGCTCTAGTTTCTTCCCAACCACAAGCCCTAGAGCTACAGGGAAATATTGTATATTGTATATGGATGACATTTTATAATAACCACAAGGGACAATAGCTAAATGGGTAGAGCTGCTGTATGTAGTTGGAAAAAAAGGAGATGGAGAAAACAATAAAACAACTGGCCAAGCAGAAAGAAAATGCCAAAGTAAATCTGGATTTTTAAAATAATAATTGTATCCGTTTTTTTCACAAGAGTCGAGCACTGGGTAACGTAAAACACACGTTTAGTCTTAACAGAGGTAAAGCAGACATAACATTTTAAACAGTGGAAAAAAAATGGAATTGAAATTTGAATAATATCTGAGATACCCCCGTCTCTCAAATAAAAGAGTCTCAGGACTAAAGGATTTGTATTCTTTGGTTTCTTGCGAATTCGCATTCTGTGACCAGAAGAAACTGAACGAGACGGATTATTATTTCTCACGCAGAATAAGAGGAAGGGGATGTGATGTGTAACCATGGCATACAACCGATCTCGGCTGGAGGAAGAGTGTAATTGTAGTAGTAGACGTTGGATCAGAAAACAACTGTCTGGGCTGCAGTCTACACAAGGCAGCGAGACTACATCAGGAAATAGATAGGACCGCAGGGAGAAGAGCAAGCCAGCCCAGAGGAGGAGGGCTTAAAACTGTGCATACATAAGATAGACTCTAATAAGCCCCCATGTAGAAGAATGGATTTATTCTTCTACACCCCGCATGTGGGAAGCCAAAGCTCCCCAGCACATTTGATCTTGATATCTATTCACTATCAATTCACATCTATTCATAAAATATGCTGTTGAACATGTTGCAGCTTTTAAATAGGCTTTATATGATTCTAAAATAAAATAGTGCACATTTCAAGGCATCCAGGGCCGTCATGGTTTGCAATATTCAATGGAAGATACATTTCTGCCGGGAAAAAAAAGTGTCTCCAAAATGTCTCATTTTTCCGTGTTCTCATTTTTTCATTCACTCAATATTAGGCATACGCCAGTAAGTGCACCAGTACAGTGACGTAGGGTCATACATTCTACATAACTACATCACCTGGAAAACATTTCAGATTATCTTCGTTTAAATAAGACGCTGACACACTGAACCAAAACATGGTGGAACCTGCTTCACGATATCTCGGTGTCCCCTTGTGTCTCATGTGTCCTCTGATTGGTGATTTTAACCAGTGGTTTGTTTTTTTTCTATTTTCCTATTTCAAAATAAAGGTTAAAATACATTTGTTGTAACACTAACCGAAACAAAACATCATACAAAAACAAAAAGGATCTGCCCATAACCGCACCAAAAGCACAAACGTATGCTAGGCACTACCATGAAGCCGTTATCGATGCAGCCTGGACTAAGCGAAGTGTCAGTGATTCGACTGTAGAAACAAAAACACAAAATATTAACTCTTGACGGACAAAGCAAAACAGCCATCCATCTATGGTGGATAACAGAAACTGTATGAGCTGCCATTGATTCTTAACCCCAGGACATATGCAAATCCAGTCTTTAGAAGTGTGTTTTCGTTTAGTGGCTGCAGTGCCACCGATCAACCGCCGTGTCAATATACTGACCTGTTCTTAAGTCAACAGCGTCACAAGCACACCTACGACTAATCTACATAAGGGGGGGAATATTGGGGAAATATATTGCTGTGGTTCATATTTAAATCTGTGCTGATTATTTTAAGAGGAAAAACCATGGTTGTGAAATCCGTTCAGTAGAGTCCTTTTAATACGCACATCTTCAACAGTAGGTTACAAATAACATTAGGGTGGCTTGTTTTGCAACCACACTAATAATACTTTTAAACAAAAAAAGAAGAAAGTAAAGGAAAACCGCCAGTCGCTGCAGGTGTGACTGTAACTACCAAGTTTGTAAGGTGTAGGCCATGAAGCATGAAGGAGTGAGAGGAGGAAGAATCGAAGAGGCGGGGTGTCTTCAGTGTATCGCACGTCGTTTAGAGTAAGTATTTGTGTCCAGTGTCCTCGTCCAGCGTGAGGTCCACCACCTCGGGAGGGGACACCCAGTTGGGCTGCGGGGAAACCGACCTCCACAGCTGGGGCGGCCGGGTGTTGTTGAACGGCTCCATCGGGTTGCTCTTCCACGAAGACAAACTCTTGATCACTCCGCCACAAGGATGGGCGCATCTGAACACACACCACACCACAAGTTAGGGACACCGCACAGGTTAGAATATCACACGTACCAACAAACACCACCCACAAAACCACAACCACACACACGTGGTGATTCAAAGTGTTTCTGAGAACAACTCAGCACAGCAATTACTCCAATTAAAAAACGATGAGTCTAAAAGTCTTCAGTTACCCATTGGGTTGCTTTCTTTACCGTGTGTTTTCCTGCACTCCCACTATTTCCACTTCGCTATCTGTGGACGCGATGTTAATCTGGCCCTGGCGCTGCGTTCTCTCCCTGTCGGATAGTCCTGTCTCCACACGCCCTGCAACAGAGAATGGAACAGACACCATCACAAGCTGAAGGTCGGCGGGACGGTGGGAGAGCCGTAACACACAAAGACGTTAAGACGTACAGAAGAATGACATGAAATGATTGGACAAAATCGGATTATCATTTTTGCCCCAAATAAAATAGAAGTTAACTGCATGTTTTGACATTTTCGGGAGCAGGGGGCGGGGGGGGGGGGGGGGGGGGGGGGTTATGTCGCCGGGGACAGAACCAGAGCTTGCAGGATACCCAGTGAGAAAAAAATGAGAGCAGTTCACAAGATGAAAGCCAAGAAATAAATAAAACCCTGAAAAAAAAGCCATCGGGATAAGAAGATAAGGAAAAGCCCAGTCCCCAAAACGGGCACGCTTGCATATGCAGCGCCGAACCAAAACCGTCTTAAGCGGCCGCCTCTCCATTGAGAGGCGTGTTTTCAGTGGGATACACCAGGTTTGTAACTGACCTGCAAGGGAGCCCCGTGCTCTTATACACCCAGAGTGCTGCGCTGCCTTATCCTGGCCTCTGTGCGCTTTTAGCTCACGCTTTATCACCGTCGATCGGACTGTCTCCACACTCATACTCTCCCGGTTAGAATCAGTGTCTGAAATATCATAGTGGCCCACTACGGCTGGACCGTCTGCAGAAGACAAAGAGAACACTTCATTATTCACATCATGCTGGTGCAGAGCGGTTCTTTGTGAGCAGGAAGCAGAGCCCCCCCCCCCCCATTCTAGCCTCAAGAGCTTTATGGACAATACAAATCAATTTCCTCGACAGCACAGGAAAACACTCATTATTTTGTAATTAAGGCTGATTTGTAATACCTTTTGAATTTAAGTGAGAACCAAAACTATTTTTAACAAACTAATACCATGAAATGTATTTTGTTTGATGTGAGTGTGTGTGCTACATTTATGTGTATATTCCAACAGGTTAGAAGGTTTTGTGCTTCCGAGTTGTAATGCATTGCAATGCAATAACACACGTACTACTGGCAATCATTTTAGGTCTTTGTTTAATGCTCATAAAATAAGCCATTCACAAAAAAAAAAAAAAAAAAACTTGACAAAGATGCAGTCATTACAAAACAGTTATTGAAATGATCATACTCTGTTAGTGAAACGTAGTTCAATATTCAAAGAAACTAAGACAACAAACACTTTGGGGTAATGTATGTAGCATCATCTACCCTGTAAGAGGAGCATCTGGGACCCTTCCAGAAACATGCCTGAGTGTAAATGACGGTAACAGCAGGACTACAGGACAGTATTACCTTGTGTAGAGCCAAATCAGAGAAATTAAAGGGGCATCGCCATTATCAGACAATATCAAACCCACTTCCTAATGGAGTGTCTGGTGGTCACGTAGAAAAGGAACAGTATATAAACCAACATAATCTCTTTGGTAAACACTATACCGTCAGTGATTTTATTCCCCTTTTTTAATGCACAGTTTGGGATAAAGTCTCTCTTGACGAGTCAGAATGGGCACATTGATTCATTATCTCAGATTAAAGTAAATTAAAAGGACAGCTCTATTCTTAATCAAAAGGTTACCAAAGCAACTGGTTTGGCACAATAAAAATAAGGGACACATTCAAAACAGCTTAAGACAAATAAAACATGGGGGGGGGGGGGGGGGGGGCAAGAGAAACTAAGTAAGGTGATAATTCATCAACATGAGCAAAATTTACCTTGCAAACATGCTGCTAACATGAACTCATTTGGGTTTGCAAGTTCAATAGATAATAATTTACATACTCGCAGGGCTGAAATCACATGCAGATGGGGAGAGGAACAGTAACTTTATGTCTGGTGATTGCATGTATGTGTGTATATATATAGGCCTACATACGCACAATGCAACATTTGAGACATCATACCTTTAAATACCAGGTTTCAGCAATGTAATTAGGTAGCGTATTAAATGAAAGCTGTGGCACTATGGTAGTGAAGTATCTTGGACACAAAAAAAACTTAAATACAGCAATTTCGCCATCAAGACAACTGGATTAGAACCAAAGGCCACTTTAAATCACCTGGATTGGTCAGTTAGTATTACATGGTTTGGGGGATCCGTTGACTTTTTCCATTAACCTCCTCTTTTGAAACTTTGACCTTCACTACGAAAAAAAAGGCAACATTATTCTGAACACACAAGCCACACTGAAAAACCTAGTTATGAGGCCCTGGATGTGATACCGCCATTACTGAAGAGAACAAGAAACAAAATCAATTCATGACCTTTTTGTAGGGAAATCAAAAAGGTAAAAAACATTGGAAGCCATTTCTCCCTCACTAGTTTCATCAACACTGCACACAAGGCAGCACAGTAAACACAGAAGCAATCAGTTGAGGAAAATAAGTGTCATCAAACTTGTGTAAAGGAATCGCCTAACAACCGGATATGTTCAATAAACATGGCAAGGATTTGTTTGGATTACAGTATTGCTGGAAGAAGATACTTTTCCTAAATGTTGATGTGAAATAAAGCTATGCCACCAGGAATGGAGAAAATTGTAGACCAATTAAGAGAGAGCAGACATACGTTTAAGATGCAAGATGATAATGCATTACCACAAACCTGATTCATACAGAAATAGCACTATGGTGTACTATCTATTCCAGCATGATATAATAAACTTTTCTTTGCAAGGCACATGCTATAAAGCAACAGCACCCTACCTAGCATTGCAATAGTGGCTGCACTGAATATGTAATGCACATTATGTATTAGTTACATACAACTGTGTGTTGGTAGATAAATGTTTAAATTAGGCAATATCCCCAAAACAATACATTGAGAAGGGATTACTTATGCCGATAACTCAAATGTCAAATGTATGCCAGCCAGGGTCCTACTTTACGAAGAAGAAAAAAAGTACTTCAGCGGAAATCAAACTGGTGAGTTAAATGACTTCTAGTATCAGTTCTCACAGTGATTCAGTGCCAATGGACGCATTGGGCCTTAGGTTCTATCAGCAAGTCTTTCAAAATGAATAACCAAGGCCCGTGAACGCAGTTCATTGTGAGACAGACTACTTTTAATTGTTCTCACGTGTTGACAATAATCTAAATAAAAAATACCCACAGGTACACTTTAAAAATAAAACAATATCACACGAGCCAAGATGGCGTTCTGAAACTTGGGAGTCCTACCCAAGTCTGTAAACTAACACCTGTCCAGAAGAAGTGGAAAAAAAAACAACCCCAAAAACTTCTAAGCTCTAAGCATTCAAAAAGCCCGGGTCTGAAACAGCCAGGTTCCCGTTCTGAGTGACCCCCTCAGGGATCAGGGGGCCATTGACGTTGTTGTTGTTGTTTACAGGAGTGGGTGCGAGGCTGCCGTTTTCCCGCGCCATCATGTATGCCGCCATTGTCTCTGCCGACTCCGACGAGGGCAAGAAGGAGCTGGGAGGGGACGGGCGCCGCCCCTCCTGGCGGGACCGGTGGCCGCGGCCGTCTTGGGCGCCGCTCGACCGCTTGGACGTGTCGTCGTCATCGTCGTCATCAGAGTCGAGGCGCGTTAGCTTCTCCATCCAGACGCGGAAGCGCTCCTCGGTTTGCCGCTGCATCACGGCGAAGCGCGTCATGGCTTCCTCCAACACGCTGCCGATGTTGTTCCTGTCCCACGGGCCGCTGTCCAGCAGCCCGTGAAGCTGGGCGCCCACCCTGGACCTCTCCGCCGCGCGTCGGAAGCCAGCTTTAAAAACATTGAGGCCAAGCCGTAAGAAAATACAGTAGCACTTGTTCATGCTTTCGACGGTCGACTTTTTTTTGGATTTGGTTTTTAGAGAGAGAATGAAAGTTTGGTTGTTTTGCTGCTTTTTTTTTGGTGGTGGTGGTGGTTACGTGCAGATTTACCCTGTCATGCTGATGAGAGACTAAACCATGCAGTTGTAACAGTCAAAAAAAAATTTCTTGTGTGCGGAATGCGAAAATGGTTGATAACATTTCTTGATCTACGGATCCGTTATGGTGGAGGATACGGTTCTCAGGTGACTGATTCAAATGCTATGGTCTCGAAGATGAGTTTAGGTGGTGAAACTTTGACGTAGATGTGGCTGAGTAATGTTAATGCACCATACAAACCTTCCTGGCGAGGTATCGGCTGAATCCTAAACTCTAAATGAGCTTATCTAAAATATACAGAGAAAGGGTATAAACTATGCAGACAAGAGCTAATACAGCAAATATAGAGCCTCATATGTGAACACATTAACTCATAAAGTATGTCTATTCAAATGGTAAATAATGGGTAATACGGAGTAATATGAATCTAAGACATAAGGGATTTAAAATATCACTGAAACAAAAACATCTCAAAAACAGCATGAGCATAAGACCTAGGACACCACATAAAAGGGAAAGACTAGCTGGACTAATGGGTTGATTACTTAAAGATAATCAAATAAATATAAAGTGTGTCAATTTAAACTCAGCTGTAGTCAGAATTATCACTAATCAACCGCATCAATAATCTGTTGTCATTCAATAATACAGATTTTAAAATGGTAGCTTATGAGGCTAGAGTTAGTGAAAAGCCAAATAGATGCATACATATAATCTTACATAATCAGCCTTAATTCAAATATAATAAAATGTAAAGATCAGCAGCAATCATGCAAATATATTTGCATCCAATTAAGATGCAAATATATTCATATGGGAGGAAACAGCACGGTGCTATAGAACCAACCACATTACACCACCTGCATACCTGGCAATATAAACAAAGCTCTAGAAAAGCCCATCTCAAAATAACCTCTTTGTTATGGAAACAACTGGAACTGACTACATGTTGAGGATCAAATGCAGCATCTTGTGCCAAGATGTCGACTGACAGAAATACAAATTCTGATTAAAAGCCTAGTCAAAAATAAAACATCCAGTCAAAATATCCATTCAGAATTCCAATTCAACTGTACTTTTTTTCCACTATCAATCTCAGACCACCAGAGCATATTTCCACTAAGTCATACCGACTCGAGAGTCACACAGACCTGCAAGTCAGACTACCGGCACACGATGACATCATATAGCAGCGTGTTGATAGCAATAGCCCAGAATAAAATGCCTCCCTCATGGAAACGCAGGACAAGAGATAGGTTAGGCTACCGTGGAAACCCTCTCAGTAGGACACTCATATGATGGTGGAATAATGGTCACTTGACATATGACTTTCACAGCATGCAGACAATCTAGGCTAAAAGTTCCTACTAAACAAATGATCAGGGTTATGGATTTCTCAATGGAAATGTGCAAATATATGACGACAAATGATAATGACAACATGTATATAAACAAATGATAGGATTCACAAACAATGAATAGGCGGTTTGCTTAAATTTATAAGACCAATTCTGGAAAGACTAAACAATTTGTGTGTGTCATCTAAAAACAATTTTAATCTGAATTATAATTGTATAGCAAATCAATAAAATCCATATGTAAACTTTAATATCCGTACATATAAAAGCATGATGCTTTTAATATCCATATAGCAGTATTCAGTGAGCAGGGCAGGATATACAGGTACAGCGTGTATGTGTTTGGGACATGGGCTGTTACCTGGGATGTCTGTGTTGATTGTCTTGCTCCCTCCTGAGGTGTCGTCATCGTCGTCCTCAGAGGAGCTGGTGCTTGAGTCGCACGTGAGCTCGCTGTCACTTGTACTGCTGTCCTGCAGCAGGTTGTACTTCTTCCTCGCCGCCGCCTCCCGCTTCTGCCTCAAGAGACGCATGCGCTCCTTGTGCTTCTGGCTCCGGTGACCCTTCACTTTGGCCAGCTTGCCGTTGGTCTGCTTCTCTGGCACCCCGCCCACTGCGGCCACCGTGTGCTGGCAGCGGTTTTTCTTGGCCGCCATCGCGTTGCTGGGCATCTCGCTCTCCGACCGCGTTCGCCGGGACTTCCTCCCCCCTGCCAACGCTGCAGGCGTTTGCCCTTCTCCGGTCTGCCCTGGATCGGCCCCAGTCTCCATGCTACCTTCCCCCTGGTCTGGCACGCGATAACCGGCCCCTTCCTCCCCCGAGGAGAGAGTGTCCGAGTCGGCCAGATGGCCGCTGGAGGAAGGGGAGAGCATGCAGGGGTTGGAGGAGTCGCTCTCGTAAACACGACGGGAGACGGGTTTGTCGCTCCCGGTGGAGGCCTGCTGGGACTCGGGGGAGTCCCGGCGGAGCTCCTTCATCAGGCAAGGCATGGAGAGCAGGCCCGGCTCGCCCTCCGTCTGTGAAGCGCTGTCCAGCTCCTTGTCCCTTGTCGGCGAGCTGGTGGTGGTGGTCGTCTCTGTTTTGAGGACTTCTTCCTGGTCTTCTTGGACGGAGGCGGTGGCGGCAGCTTCTGTGTTGTCAAGGCACTCTGTGAGGCTTTCAGCATCCACAAATTCCTCTGCCTTTTCAGAGTTAGCCATTTTCATGCTAGTTGAGCACAGAGGTCCCGAGGTCCAACTGACATGGACCGATGTGCCTGGACGGGAACTCACCTAGACAAGAAAATCATTAAATAAATTAAATTCCTTCAGTTATCCGAGTGAAGAATCATATTAGAGTCAGGATAACAACAAGTCCTCAAGACTGTTTTGTGGAATTCAAACAGCAAATGCAGAAGAGCTTGTCAAATATATTAACCTTGGTGTTTTATTTAAGAGTAGGCAGTGTCCCATAACAAAAACAAAAAGACCTGGTGGTGGGGTTTCATGTTCTTTCATTGTGACCTCGTCAAATTAAATCCCAAATTGTATTTACAACAATGTTTGATGTAATGCGAGTAAAACAATTATAATAGCAAGAAGAGATTAACAACTTTCTCCCTACCAGTTCGAATGGCCTGCTTCATATTTCCTACTTGAATACTACTGAATACTATTCAATGATCTACATTTATCCTTAACATGTGCTATCCAGAGACAGGCTTCACTCAAACTAGGCCTATGTCCTGATTGAAGTGGGTTTAGTTCTGCCTAAAGTGGGTTTAGTTCTGCTAAAGCCGAGTATTACGCTGATGCTCCCTTATCACCTGTGGTGTCCCACAAAGGTCCGTTCTGGGACTCCTCCCGTTGTCCCACTATAGGCCCACCCAACCCCCCTCTTGTCCTGATTAGCAATAGATGTAGGCTGCTGTGTCATTGTTATTATAACTATTCGACACAAACGGCAGCCACTGGGAACCCTGGTGATCTGATAATTGAAGATAGCTGGTTTTCAACACTAAAGAGAGGTTCATATTTAAAAAAAATACATTTTTAACTAATTGCAAACCCAAATGTTTCACATCGAATCCAATCATGTTATTTCTCTCCGTTCATCTTTATTGTCCTGCATTGTATATAGGTTGAACCACATGTTTCTACCCATTACCTCCTCACTAATGCCAAATAAATAAATAGTGCTCAACTGGGCACAGGTTTTAAAATAAATGGAGATTTCAATTTGGTTTCATTCCTGAAATATACTGGGATAATTGTTATTTGAGAGCGATAACTAGCGATCAAGCACACTAGGAGGAAAATATACAGCAGAAATACCGGTAAGGCAAGATGTCCATGTGTGCATAGCTGATGGAGGTATACTAAAGATAGTCACAGCCTGTGGAGCTAACCAAATGACTACTGCCAGCAAATCCACAAGTCATTGAACCATACATTATTTGGTTATCTCATCCATTATGCATTACAGGCTTATTGAAAGAGTGAGGCGTGTATTACATTTACCAGTCATGTCCTTTACATCTAGTTGTGGAGGATACCACCGCACATATAAATAAGCAGACCAGAAGAATCAACTGTATTGTATTGTACTGTCAACACGACGAAATGGGATCTTTGCGTTTAACCCATCAGGGCGCAGTGGGCCCTGACTCCAGGTCTAACTGGTGCCTTGGGGGGTCAAGGGCACCGGCAGGAGCGGATGAGGAAACACACGTGAACACATATCCCCCCCCCCCCCGGGACTCGAACCCACGACCTCCTTGCTAACCGCTGGTCCACCTGAGCCCGTACGCAGCGACACATCCACACCGCGACGCCTCGTAAGGTCGACCCCAGAGGCAGCAGCGACGGAAGCACTTTGCGATACCTCCCAACACGTATTAGTATTATTATTCGTTTTATATACACACGCATTAAATAAATACAGAATATCACGTATTTCGTACAATGTTTTACGATACATCTAACTTTTAGATATGCATGCATGTAGAATCAACCCGAAAATGTAATTTTAGCGAACAATGTACAGGCTGTGTTGCCACTTAGCTAGCGGAGGCTACGTGGGGTTGACGTACAGATTGTCGTTTCTTTTTCTGCGCTAAATAGCGAGAAACGGGGGGAAAAGGGGAGATTATTTAACCATGGCGTCGGGGATCAGAGTACATGACAAGCACAAAAAAATATGTATGGCTTTCACCCGTCCGCCGAAATGGAAACGGTGCGGGTCCGATCCCAGGCGTAGCAAGCGGGCTAATGTCAGTGCGAGCAGCGTTTAGCCGTAGCCAACTTATCATTTAAACGGCCAATTACAAACACACTTACTAGTTTTACACGTCGTCTTTCCGTATCCACGGTAGAGTCATAGTCAGTATTTTCTTGCCTTTTACGTATTTTCCGGGCGCATGGATGGGGAGCACAGCTGACCGGGCGCTTTAATATTGCAGAGCTACAAAAAAAAAAAAAAAAAGTCTTGTTGCAGCCTTGCAGAACGCAGCAGCTAGCGAGCTAGCGGGCTAGCCGTGTTTATTTTAAAAACGTCTTCACCACCCGTCGCCAGACACTTCCGGCCCCCCGGGGGGGCGGGGCGTGGAGAGGATAAACTACAGCGCCCCCGCTGGCGGGGAGCGGTACTGCAGGGGCGAGGATACTTATACACAGCCATGCACAGGACACGTTGTTGTCACTTTGTTTGACTCAATGGTTGTGTTTACTATACAAAAAAAATGTAATGAAGTGAAATTAAAATAGACTTTTATTGAAGCATAGTAATAGTGTATTACAAAGGACTTGAAAATAACTATACTTAATTACCGCTATAAGTATTTGCAATGTAGTATACTTTTAGTATACTTTTGCAGAATTAGTATATTTATTTTTAGTACATTGAATTTGAACTTAATGACATCAAATTTGAAGGACAATATTTAAAAGCACATTAAATATGCTTTAAATTAAGCACAAAAAGTGAAAGTATACTTGTAATAACTTTTTATACTTAATTATATTTCTACACACACTAAAGTATACTACTTTTTGACCGGGGTATATATATATATATATATATATATATATATACATGGTCGATTCTAGGGTCAGAGCTTTAGGGGTGCTGAGCACTGCCACCACCCACCCTTTTTTCACACAAAAACAAAAAATATGTCTATTGAAAAATAACTTTATCATTCACACACACACACACAGAGTAACGCTAGTAGTTAGTATATACTATGCCCCCATGAATGTGATGTGATTATTATTGTTGCAAAGCCTGGTTCAGGTTAAATCCTCTGTAAAACATGAATGAATACAGCAAAAGAAAAACATTTAACTTTATTTTATTGTCTGGTTTGATAGTCAGACAACTGAAAAATAACATATAAATCTATGAATAAATAACAATTAATTTAAAAAGCCACAGTGATGTGTCGTTTCGTTTGTTTTCACTCTGGTCCAAACGCCGCACCACTGGCAGGGCTTCATGTTATATTTCATGAGAATGTATTGATTGAGAAAGGTTTTTGATATTGTTAACGTTATTAACATTATTAACGTTGTTACCGTTGTTAACGTTATTTACGTTGTTAAGTTACGTTAAATTACGTAAGTAAATTGCGTAACTTACGTAAATAACTTACGTAATTTGCGTAAGTTAGCCTACGCAATTTACTAACTTACGCAATTTACGTAAATAACTTTAATTTGCGTAAGTTACGCAATTTACGTAACTTACGCAATAAGTTACGCAATTTACGTAAGTTACGCAGTTATTTACGTAATTTGCGTAACTTGCATAATTTACGCAACTTACGCAATAAGTTACGCAATTTACGTAAATAACTTACGTAATTTGCGTAAGTTACGCAATTTACGTAACTTACCCAATAACTTACGCAATTCACGTAAATAACTTACGTAATTTGCGTAACTTACGCAATAAGTTACGCAATTTACGTAACTTACGCAATTAACGTAAATAAATAATTACGTAAATTGCGTAACTTACGCAATTCACGTAACTTACGCAATTTGCGTAAGTTACGTAACTTACGCAATTCACGTAAATAACTTACGCAATTTACGTAAGTTATTTACGTGAATTGCGTAAGTTACGCAATTCACGTAAATAACTTAGGCCTACGCAATTTGCGTAAGTTACGTAAGTTATTGCGTAAGTTACGTGAATTGCGTAAGTTACGCAATTTACGTAAGTTATTTACGTGAATTGCGTAAGTTACGCAATTTACGCAATAACTTACGCAAATTGCGTAAGTTACGTAAATTGCGTAACTTACGCAAATTGCGTAAGTTATTTACGTGAATTGCGTAAGTTACGCAATTTACGTAACTTACGCAAATTGCGTAAGTTATTTACGTGAATTGCAATTTACGTAACTTACGCAATAAGTTACGCAATTTACGTAACTATAAGTTACGCAATTTACATAACTTACGCAATTTACGTAACTTACGCAAATTGCGTAAGTTATTTACGTGAATTGCGTAAGTTATGCAATTCACGTAAATAACTTACGCAATTTGCGTAAGTTACGTAAATTGCGTAACTTACGCAATTCACGTAAATAACTTACGCAATTTGCGTAAGTTACGTAAATTGCGTAAGTTATTTACGTGAATTGCGTAAGTTACGCAATTTACGTAACTTACGCAATAAGTTACGCAATTTACGTAAATAACTTACGTAAATTTCGTAACTTATTGCGTAAGTTACATAAATTGCGTAACTTACGCGTAAAACCCCACGGTTTGCTTACCGTGGGTCAACATCAACAACCGGATGTGGATGGCATTCACCTTGGTGTGTCTCAAAGAATACATGGGCTGTAGCCAACAAACAGTAGACAAATTATCATCACATCATACAATCAATGTCATACCATCATCACAGTATCTTGAGGACACAAAGGCATAGTAATAAATGCATAGTAGTTTCAACATAAGAAATCCCTTCTAATAGTTATATGCATGCATGACCAAAATCGAATACCTCCAGCTATAAGGAACAGTAAACCTATATAGAACTAAAAAACGCCCTGTGGACATGCATGCAATGGCTCAGGTGGTTTCCATGCACGCAGGTTTCTCAAACATCATCACAGTGTTATCCCCCGTATCCGTAGCCAACCTCAGGTCGGACAGTTCACAAATGTAATGCCCATCTTGTGATCCATAGGCAAGGCCCACACGCCAAGGTTACTAACACGTACCCATGTGTGCCTTCCCCACGGATCCACTCATCACCAGTAGTCAGAACATATGCCAGTAGCATCAAAGATATTCATCCGTCTCATTATTAAAGCAATCCTGGGACAACAGCATAACACATCCGGATTTAAACTGCCTTGTAATGACAACCGTAACCCATACTGTGTTTAATAATTCAACATTCAAGTAAAACAGGTGCCATGTCCTTCTAGACACAGGTGCCGAACTCCAGGATATCAGGTACCACAGCCTGATCAAGTCGGGGCGCTCCACTGTCCCCTGCACACTCTCGGGTACACCTGGTCACCTTTCTCCACCCTGGTTGGTGGTCCATCCTTTGGCTCTGCACTCTGTTTCTCGGAAATGTCAGTTTCTTGAATGTCCCGTTCACTCTTTCCACCATTCCCAGTGAATGTAACTTAACCGCTGTTTGATGGGTAACTGCTGCACCACCCGATGTTGGCGCTGTAGTTTTGACACGGCGGTGGAAAAAGCTAACAAGTTAAGGTATTAAACACAGCATAACAGCATTAGGCGTTGGCGTAGTAATTCCCAATTTACTATATCAATAAACTAGCTTGTGCATTAGATCCTTTCCCAACAGATTGCTGAAGTATTTCCCAATGCTTACTTTAACCAGGTCCTTGCAAATGTTTAAAGAACATATGTCTGACTTATGCAAATTCAACACTTAAACAAATAAAACAAAAAAAACAAAAAACAAAAAATCTAAATGCACAAATATTCCCCCCTTGTAAATAAAATGCAAAAATATTTCCCTCCTTGAAAATAAAATACACTACTTATTCCCCCCTCGTGACTTTGAAAAAGTCACGCAAAATTAACACAAAGTTAAGCATGTTGCATTCATTCTTCCTGCTTGTATTGGCCTTTATATATTGATATCATAAAATATATGTATATGACAGGGATTCTAGGTCCTAGTTTATCAAGCTTTTTGGCACAACTATTTTAGTCTTCTAGCGTTACCTTTAAATCTTATGCCCACATTATTTTAATTTACTTTTAGACTAGGTAGACTTATTTAATTCTTCTAAAAAGGCCAAATTCATGAGCTAGTCTCACCCCACCGGAAGAGCTCTTCCCAGTTACCCTTTCAGCAGCTGAAGAGAGGTCTATCCAGGTCGGGTTACCATCATCCAGTCGAAAACCACCTCTAGGAGATGAAAAAAAGAGTATCATGACGGTTTCCTAATCTAGAGAAGATCTCACCCCATCAGGATGAAGCACTTCTCTGCAATCCAATCACTGTCAATGCACAACAAATCATCATTACAGAGTGTTAACATCTTTCAACACTAATCACTTGTGAATAGTCAATCATTAAAGGAATCAAAAAGAAAATAGAAAATATAGAGCGTAAAAACACATCACATTCAGATAAGACTGTCAGCCATGTTGCCTCCTAATATGAAACTTATCAACCACTGGTAACAGGAAGCAATGTTCCTGCTGTTCATTTTGTGTATGTTGTCCATTTCAATGTCCTGATATGAGTCTCTGAGTCCATTTAGGGCAGGAACCCCAGATCAACTGTCCTCTCCCTAATGGACCCCCCCTCCATTGTCCTGAGGGGAAGAGAGACCAGAACCAACCAGTATCTTTGCAGAAAAACATCTAACACAATACAACAAACAATATGTAGACAGTCGTTTCTATTATGGAATTATAGATCAGGCGTGTCCAAATCCTAAATGATCTTAATGATCTTATATCGTTACTAATCTAAGTAGTTCAAACCATATGTGAAAGTTATATCAAAACAAACGTGCATACAAAGGTGAGTCAAACAATAGGTGAATATGGTGAATGAAGTGAAAATTGAATATATATGTAGTCACAGTCATTGAATAGTTTTGCTTACTCAAAATGGGTATACCTCAAATAAACCAACCTCAATTTCCTCATTGTCATCGTCCAAGTCACCTCTAATAATCAAATGGCACCTGTGTGTGTGTCCCAGGTGAAAACACTCCGGCCCATCTAAGCCTTAGCAACGGTCAGCATCATTGAGCAAAAACAAAACATCGTACATAAAAACAAAACAATGGGCACCACATTAACCTTATAATTTCTTATCATTAATAAAAACAAAAAGAGATGTTCATGATCTTTCTTTGGAAGGGGCATGGAGGTCCCCTCCTTCTCTTAAGGTTAAAGGAAAGAATAAAACAAAGAGTTAATGTCAATTTGAACACCTTCATATTACTGACAAGTTGATGCTTATGAATAATCAGTTTTTACACAACACTTTTTATCGCAGTAATGACATCTGTTAACAGTTATTTATGAATTTAAATGTCTAGATAATAACATTAAACCGAATTATTGTATTGCCTTCATTCTGCCTTCTCCCCTTGCATTCTAGGAGCGCACAACTTCATTCACACTTAGCACACTCGCGCAATGTAATGGCGTCTCGCGAAGTAAATGATGCCACCCCCCTGGAGAACAAAGACCATAAACAGCCCCCCGTGGTGGGCTATCTTCAGTCACATACCTACACCTAGCCTATCCCCCCGTGGTGGGCTATCTTCAGTCACACACCTACACCTAGCCTATCCCCCCGTGGTGGGCTGTCTTCAGTCACACACCTACACCTAGCCTATCCCCCGCGTGGTAGCCTGCGGCTAATAGCACAGGAATGCTACCATCCCTCTATGAGGAACAAAAGGCCCATATGAGATAACCCACGTGGTGGGCTATCGTCAGTTACATGTCACATTCTGCCGATATAACTAAGATGCACTTTAGCAGAGTTACCGAGCATTAGCACATGCAGGGTTAGGTACACGAATGTGGGTAATTGTGTTTCATGCAAGTTAGCGTAGTTCTTTGTGCATGCAATGTTAGTAGCAATGTTAGTAGCGTTCTGTAACCACTCGATCTCCTCACTCCACCTCCGAGTTCACCACGTTATCATATTAGGTCACAACCTTTGACCAATTAAACAAGATAAAACAATTTAAGGGCCTCAAACCCTACGGCCTCAAACCGATTTTAAAACATTAATCGGGCCTCAAACCCGCCTCTTTTTTGTCTTTATTTTATTTTTTATTATTTTATTTTTTATTATTATTATTTTTTTAAACTATATTGGGCCTCAAACCCGGCTATTAAAACTAATCCGGCCTCGAACCGATTTTACTACTAAACGGGCCTCAAACCCGGACACTTATACATTACTGGCCATTTGTTACTTCTTAATTGCCGTAAAATGACGACATAATATCATTTAACTAATTCCAAAAGAGTTATAAGCGCCTGTTCGTTTTGCTTCGGCTTAACTGTAACGACTATGGACCGGAGAACCAAAGCTTTACAACAACGTACGCTAGCAGCTCTGTCACCTAATAATTCTATATCTATCTATGTGCAGTTTTAGCCTGAGCGGCACTGCTTACCTCATTTTAGGCGCCTTGTGGCAGAGCTGATGAGTCGTACGCTGCAGTGCGGCCAAAGTTCCAAAGTCCCAAAATAAAGCCTCTCCGCCTCGAATCACGTCGGATGGTCACCAGATTGTGGGGTTGTGTTCCGAGGAAGAAGGCCGCCGACACAGGAACGCTTTAACTCACTTTATTTGTTTAGCTTTAGTATCTAATCTATGTAACAATGGAGGGGTATTGTAAAAGTCACGCCCCGTGGAGAGCCCCCTCGCTTTGCATCCGTCCCGATGCGCTGCCTGGGGGGTTTCTGATTCTAACCGGATGTTTCGCCCGGATGGTCTCTGGGCAGGAGGCGTGGCCTCTATGACGCATAATGGCTAGTGTTGAGCGCCCGCCCCCAGTGTATTATGTTTGCCGCCATCATGTGGTCAGGTGGGGTAAATACAACTTGTATATTTATTTCTACTCCTTTGTGGCTATGTGTAGATATTACAGCCCGCTGATACGTTATTATTAATTCGCAACAAGATGTATTCTGTATTTTTATCAAAATGTTTATTGTGGATCTTGACCCTCTTGACCCCCTGCTGCTCAGCCAGGTCTAGGACACTTACCTCACACCCCACCGAGACACGCAGAGGGAGACAGAGGGAGATAAAGAGAGAGAGACCTGAGCTTGACTGAAGGAGGACACAGTCCTGAGGTCCACCTCCATGCGGTGAGTGATGAATCAGAATGAGATGAATGCTTCAACAATGTTCCTCTTGGCTCAGCACCACTTCTCACCTTGTGGTCATGAGCATGGACGTTGTTAGACCTGGGCATTCGGGGCTATAGCCCCGGATCTTTTGGGAATAGCCCCGGATCTCTGTGCCGTGAAATAAAAAATACCCCCCCCACGTCGGTCGTCGGTCCGGGGTGTGTTACGATCACGCACCCCCCCCACGCCGCGTCGGTCGTTGGTCCAGGGTGTGTTACGATCGCGCACCCCCCCCGCCCCCCCGTCAGAGAAAATTGCTAGGGCCGAATTTGGTTCCCAGTCCAACCCTGGTCTGGGCTACAGCCCCGGATTATTTCAATTGATAGCAACGTCCATGGTCATGAGCAGGGGCGATTCTAGGGTCAGAGCTTTAGGGGTGCTGAGCACCCAATGAGCCCCACTGCCACCACCCACCCTTTTTTCACACAAAAACAAAAAATATGTCTATTGAACCCCGAACTTTATCATTCACACACACACACACACACACACACACACACACACACACACACACACACACACACACACACACACACACACACACACACACACACACACAGAGTAACGCTAGGAGTTAGTATATACTATGCCCCCATGAATGTGATGTGATTATTATTGTTGCAAAGCCTGGTTCAGGTTAAATCCTCTGTAAAACATGAATGAATACAGCAAAACAAAAACATTTAACTTTATTTTATTGTCTGGTTTGATAGTCAGACAACTGAAAAATAACAGATATAAATCTATGAATAAATAACAATTAATTTAAAAAGCCACAGTGAGTGTTTACATACTGGTGGTATACAGTTATGTGTCGTTTCGTTTGTTTTCACTCTGGTCCAAACGCCGCACCACTGGCAGGGCTTCATGTTTCCATGACGACGGACCAGAAAAGACGCGCGTGACGTCATGTTGACATGACTCCCGATTGTTAAAATGAGTCTCAAAGTAACGATAAACTTTAACAACAGAGACACACGTACGCACTACACAGGTACTTGTGGCGCTGCTGTTGTTGCTTAATAAATGGACCGCTCCAGTTCGACTGTAGCCGCGCTAATGGCGCTAACGGAGCTAACCGGGCTAACAGAGCTAACTGGTAAACGGTGCCTGGACTCCAGCACTCACCGATATGGTATCGGAATCGGAACAACTCTCGGTAAAAGGAAAGAAGTGTGAGTCACAGCTTTGGAGCACTTACTGAGTTGATTCACAACACTACAACTAAACAGATCTCACTCTGCGTGAGTCGCGCTGGACGGTCGGGCTGCGGAGCGGTGCAGAGGAGAAGGAGGGGTGAGAAGAGGATGATACCATTTGCTAAGCGGGGATGTTTTCATTTTCGTCCTTAACATATACATTTTAAACCACAAACTACGGAGTATGTTTTGGACATTATTTAACCCTGTCAAAGACAAACACAATTTTTAGAATAACATTTCTTACCCAAGTTTTAGGGGTGCTGAGCCTGTTTTTAAAAATGGGCTAGCCTCGCCCCTGTATATATATATATATATATATATATATATATATATATATATATATATATATATATATATATATGTATAAATTATATTTCTTATACACTAAAGTATACTACTTTTTGACCGGGGTATATAGATATATATATATATATATATATATATATATATATATATATATATATATATATATATATATTCAGAATAGAATGAGATTAAACAATATGTACTAAGAGCACGAATAATAATAATAATAATTTTAAAAAAAAATCATAAATAATAATAATGATTCATATTATTATTATTATACTAATATTTTTTAAACAAATGATAATAGTAGTCTGTTCAAATATAATTATATTACTATAGTATCAGGGTGAGACTGAGAGGCATTCCTCAGTTACTGGTTAGCATCTCTTATAAAATATATATACAAATATTCTCAATTCTTTTGCATTTTTCCTTTCCCGGGTCCATCGATCATGTTATATTGGTTTTGTATTGAAGTCACAATTTCTGGTATCCGTAATTAGGATTTTTATTTGTCTGTTCCCAAGGTGGCCGGTACCATGGAGCTGGAGCTGGCCCAGTACGGTGAGGTGGCCTTCGTCCAGTTCGGCTCTGACCTGGACGCAGCCACACAGCAGCTGTTGAAGTGCGGCATGCGCCTCACAGAGCTCCTGCAGCAGGGACAGTACTGTGAGCACCTCCTGTAACAGAATGTCTTTGACTTAAAGGTCAAATCAAATTTTATTTATAAAGTACATTTCATACAATCAAATGCAACACGATGTACTGTACATTAAACAAATCCCAAATAAAATAAATGTATATTGAACGTAACCAATAAAGGGAGACATTAAGCTAATAAAGGCAATAAGGAAGACACAAAAGCTGAAATTTTACAGAGACACCTGGACAAGATGGAGCCCAGCAAGATCACCAGGTTGAAGAAGGCCTTCCTAGAGCACATCCTCAGCCAGCACCAAGATGTCAACAATCAAGTAAGGAAAGTTAGCCTATAGTCATCATTTAGAATATGAGGTATCAACATATTTATGTGAAAGAACGATTGGTAAGCCTATCTTTTTCTTCATTGCAGGGCTGGTAAAATCTCTGAGTCATCGAATGCTAAGCTTTAACAGATTGACTTCCTTTCCAGATTTGACTAATGTGTCGACGTTTGGCCAGGTTGTGTTGTCTATGTTTGAATTGTCAATTTTTCATTCCATGAACTTTGAAAAAAAATAAACGCACTTGATCTTCAATGTACAGATATTAACTAACAGAGAATAAAGTATTTAAAGTTAACCATGAAATCGTAAATCTTTTAGACTAATAAAACAAGTCTGACAAATGGTTTTCATTAAAATAATTTTAGATCCTATTATTTTATGTAGAATGTAAAGCAGCCATTTTATGATTGGCTATACCAATTTGGCCTAATGGATTGATCAAACAACATGGGAAAATGCATCTGTACTGTAATTAATTACTCCGCCTACTAGAGGAGTGAACCGCATGCCTGCATAACGCCTACGTTATGCAGACTGCTGCCACCTGCATAGTGTTGAAGTGGTAATGCATGAAAGTTAAACTGTTGACATCTGGTGGTCGCTTATCAGTCTATTAGACTGCCTCAGGTCGCCAGTATATTGTAGACATACAGTACATGTAGGTACTACATGATATAATACATGTAGGTACTACATGATATAATACATGTAGGTACTACATGATATAAAACATGATAATACATGTAGGTACTACATGATATAATACATGTAGGTACTACATGATATAATACATGTAGGTACTACATGATATAAAACATGATAATACATGTAGGTACTACATGATATAATACATGTAGGTACTACATGATATAATACATGTAGGTACTATGATACAGTACATGTAGGTACTGCATGTACTGTACTATAGCTCCCTGCCTTACTCTAATTCCACTGTTCCCTCATTGATCTCTTTTCATTGTCTTATTCAAAGCTGTAAACAGTGTGATGGCATAACATAAGCACAGTTGTTAAATACAGGTTAAATAAAAGGTGATTTAAAAAAGTATACTTTTGCTTACATTTGCATTGACAGGTGAGTCCCATATAGCACTGCTGCTTAATTGTAATTGTTCCCACATTCAAGAAGAGAAAGAGAAATTGATCTATGAACTGTTTGAGTGTCTGCAGTTGGGTAAATATAGCACAACTGGAGGAGAGGAAGAGTGCTTTTGCATTCAGAAATGTTACATAACAGTATATTTACCCTGAATGCTGCATCATTGAGGCATAACATCCTAGATGAGGCTGTTTTCTCACTGGGCAAATGTCATTAGACTGAACAACCTGTTATGTTATCCAACATTGCCAGTCTACCTATCCAACTATCACTTTGACGGTTCCCAGCAGGCCAAGTATGTGCATTTAGTAGTGCTTAAGTTTCAGCTATCCAATGGTAGGTGTTAAATTACATTAAAAGGAATTCTGTTTGGGACATTTATTTTATTACACGCAGGTACATCTAGTTCATGTTAAAAACATTAGATACATTATTATAATGGCTTATTCTCCACCAATTGTGGTGGACCACATTTTCACAGCATTGAAAATGAAAAAAAGAACTATCCAACGTAAAACTAAATGTTACGCCAAAAACATCAGTTCGACTAGAGGATGCTGATGTTTAACTGAATACGTCTCTTCTAATGTGTCTTTTTTAGTCTATGGTCTTGACTGATCCATCAACATAGGCGTCAAAATGACAAATTGACAGCAAGCAGTGCTACACTACGGTTTTGGATAGCACTGCCTCTAAGCCTCATTTACACATCTGTAAATGTGTTAATATTTTATGTTATGCTCATCTTTTTCCACCGTCATGTATGACTTATTCCGTCATAGGATGAATGTTTTTGAAATGAGTTTATATTCAACACAGGGATCAAAACTAGGTTGCCATGTACAATCTTTATTGAACAAAGTGAACAGCTTATCTAAAATATGATTAGTGTTGTGTAAATGAACCTTGATATTTGAAGTGTATAAAACAAGTAATGTGTGCAAACATGAAGAGTGAAATTGTGAATATAATAACATGAAATAGTGACTCAAGTAATTTTGGAAGCAATCAAAAAGTGTTACATGTGCAAGAATGAAAATGTGAGGTGAAAACACTCAAAATGTTGAAGTGTACCAAAGGAATTAGTGAATTAAGGCTTAAGTGATGTTTTTTTTTTAAACTAAATTAAATACAATAAATAAAAAACAACATTAAAAACATAGCATATCTCCTAGGAGGAACCGTATAGGACACACTAGACCCAGTACTGCTTAGCGTGGATGCAGGGCCTGCTGGCTTTGTGAACAGGCGCGCTGTTCTGCTGGATGTAGCAGGGGTCGTAGTAGTCCCACTCCAGCGCCACGGCCACCGCACCGTTGGCCAGACCGTCGCTGTCTGCCGACACGATGCGCAGGGACACGCCTGAAACCCAAAGTCATGTCTTCATCTTAATAATAATAATAATAATCAAAGTCCCGTTGTGTGACAATATTGAATCTGGGCGTGTCCACAAGAGGCCTGGATTGGCACATGCACCATTGGGCCACCCCTACTAAATCTGACACCCACCCACCCCCCCCCCCACCCACCCACCCACACACACACACACACACACACACAGCGTCAGCTTTGTGAGTACCTGCACTTGCACCAAAGTCGCTGTCGAGCCCCGGGCCCACCATGGACGTGCTGAGGCAGGACGACGTCATCATGGCCACAGAGTTGTGGTGGAGTGGATATTCACACTCCAGCTCCACCTTGTCCAGCGGCGGCGGCGGCAGCGGCGGCAGGCCTGCGTGGTCGTTCATATTGGCCAGGGACTCCAGGGTGCTGCTGCGTCGAACACCGTCCAGACTCTTTGTCAACGTGAGAGAGAGAGAAGCTGTAACCTCATCCAAGATGTATGAAACACACAAGGTCCTGCCAAGTTAGACATCCTCAAATAAAATCAAGTAAATCATATTTTTGAAAGGATTAATGTGTTAATATGTCAAAGTGTATATGATAATAAACACTTTGAATCTTGAATGTCACAATGTCCTAATATTAGGAAGCATCACAATGAGGGCATTTCTATAAACAACTCTTCATTTTAAGTTTTTTAGGGTAAACAACCACTGGATTTGCTATGAGACATGAAGCCACAGTGTGAACATTTCTCCCTCCCCCCCCCCCCCCCCCCCCCCCCCCCCCCAAGTGTGAATTAGTCATTCTCATACATCTCATATAGCTGCGTAGGCCTACAATAGTCATATTTGACACACACACACACACACACACACACACAGTGATGAGGTTTTACCTTCAGGAGTTGACCCTGCAACAAGAAGTCCACCGCGGGCGAGTTGGGCGGTACGTGGTCCGACCTGGTGTCCGCGTCCGCGTCCGAATCGCCGGACCGCCGCAGGAAAAGCGCGCACCCGCCCCACCCCACCGGACCCGGACCCCCGACCCCGCGGAGGACCTTCACGTCCCCGGAATGGGCCAATATGGTGCTGGGCGCCGTGGTCAGGGACCCCGACCCGGTGCCGGTGCCGGTTCCGGTGGCCCCGTCCGGTCTGAGGAAGCGCATCCCGTGATGATGAAGATGATGATCCCCGCCCGCCGACGAGGTCCTCGATGAGGTCAGGGGTCGCGGCGGCGCGGCGGCGGCGGCGGCGGGCTTCGACGCGGACGCGGACGCGTAAATCCTCCGGAGCTCCCGGTCCGGGAAGAAGCGCGCCTCGGCGGTCCGGGTCGAGACGCGCGGGTCCAGGAGCGTCTCCTGCTGCGAGTCGCGCCGGTACCGGTGCCTCTGCGTCTTGGACTTGGACATGCGCAGCAGCTTGTGGGCCAGGAAGACGCAGTTGAGCAGCAGCAGGACCACCACGCAGGGCAGGAGCGACAGGATGAGGGTGGTCAGCGTCGTCACGGGGAACGCGTCCTGGGGCTTCGGCGGGGCGACACCCACTTGCGACATCTCATACCAGGGGACATACCAGGAGTTCAATATTAATAAAAGTTATCGCTTTGGAGATATCCAGTGGTGACTTTTTTGCGCGCAGGTGGGTGGACGCGTCAATCAACGCGCACCCGTCGGACCGTTTTCCGAGGCCGCCCTGCGACTGCATGTCGCTGACCTCGGAGTCCGACCCCCCCCATACCCCCAACAGGTCGTGGGGTCCGCGTACGGTGGCGTCCACGTAAACCCATCGCTGTTGTATTTAGTTTGTCTCCGAATTACAAACTAACGGACTATTGTGAGGCTTTCTATTGGGCGGAGCCCCAATTAGAGAGCGCACACCTGTATCTAATTGGTTTTTATTTTTAATTTCGTTGGTGTCGTTACCGACAGCCGCCACCAGGTGGCGACAGTTAGCCGCACAATAATGTTGTACCGCAATCTTGGCCGGTTCAGAGTTGATGTTTCCAGTTACCTTTTGCTAAAAGGTTAATTAATATTCATCTGCTCCTAATTGGCTCATGGCTTATATATTTCGTGGTGAGGAAAAAAAAATACAGGCATATTTAAACATGTGTTTTAATATATTTATTGTAGCCTACATGCTTTACATCAATATAAATGTATTGTACTTCAAAGGCTCATCATTGCAGGGTATATTAACATTTCAAATGATTCAATAGAACATTTGACAGATATGCATCTCTCTTAGAGACAACGTATACACTTTTTTGTACACAAGTACATTTTTGTTATTGTAAAAAATCAATGTAAAGTATCCGTCATATGAACGCCATATAACTTTAAAGATCATTCTCATACCGTTTTACCTCACAGGCTTGATATGAGTCTACATATATATATAAAGCTGATTTGCAAACTATAGTATCCAGGTATAGTTGTGCAAGTATAACAGTACATATAATTCCCCTTTTCGTTTCAAGAGGAAAGGCTAGTATCGAGTCAATGGTCTATTATAAACAGACTACCCAAGACCCCCATAACGTCGGCTGTCATAACCTCTCTGGTGAATCACCTCACCATCAGCATCATTATCATCTCCTTGTCATCTCTCCGCTAAACGCCTTGACTGTCTCAATCGCCGTCTCATCCTAAAAACAATAAGAGTAGGTTGCGATCGGCCCATCGGGACACCAGCACCTCACAGGTGAAGGCTGCATTCGTGTGAACTCTCAACACACACACACCCGTGACTCCCTCATCATGGGTTCCTTCCCACCGGCGTGACAGCTCAGCACTTGGCCAGGCTGTGTTTGATGATCTCGCGCGACTGGGGTGGGATCCGGTCGGGGAACAGCACCTGGAACTCCACCAGCAGGTCGCCGCGCTGCGCAGGGGTCTTGGGCATGGGCAGACCCTCGCCGCGCAGGCGTCGGACCGCGCCCGGCTTGATGATGTCGGTGCTGGGCAGCGGCATCATGCGGTTGTCCAGCGTGGGCACGTTGACCGTGCATCCGCAAAGAGCCTGGAGAAAAGAGAAGGAAATAAAAAAAAACCAGAAGATTAGTACACCTGAACGATTTCTCTAAACGAGTGACACCAAAAAAATCTAATTTGAAATGAACCGAATGCCTGCATGGTCTGACGTCCCAAGTGTCATTTATTTCTGTCTGTTATGCAATCGTCTATTGTAGTCCATTTAAATAATCTGTGCTCCACTTTCTGGCCGTGTCTGTGTGGGAGGGCATGCTCCATAGAAAAGATGGAGGAGCTCTTGTCTCTGTGACTTGTGTGCAGAGAAAATAATTTGTGCGTGGGCAGGTTGGAGTGCCAGCCAGAGGCAGGCCGACACGCAAAACCACAGGCAGCTCTTTTTTTTGGTATTCTTCTGTTCATACCGCCGCCCTGGTTCACAAATGCAGTCTGCAGTGTAGTAGGAGGAGAGAGAAGAGTGGGGGCGGTCAGCACCAACGCTAAATATAGCCCCTGCTCTTTCTCTCTGTCTCTCTCCCTCTCTCTCTCTCTGCAGGGCACTGGCTGACTGCCACCATAGCTGGTTTTTTTCTGTTTTAACAATGGCTTGAAGCCCTCAGGTGCGTTCTGCACTTGTGAACGCAGTGACACACAGCTTTTACCTTTACTGAGGATAATTGCTTTGACTTATTGATTGTGATGGTTGCTATTTTGAGGAAATATGTGCTTTGAGGAGGGGGAGGGGTGTGTGGGGGGGTTATATTATGGAGCGTAAGATGTGTGTCCTAACCTTTTCTAGGTGGGTAGGTGGGTAAGTAGCTCTGTGGTTAACGTTACATAAAGCACCTATCCCCCCCCCCCCCCCCCCCCCCCCCTCAAATGATTGCCTTATGTCTTTCATCATATCCTAAGTGGAGTCCACACACAACACATAATGTACCATGTATGGTGTGGCAGAGAGCAGACACCTACCTCTTTGAGGCTGATCTTGGCCGTGTACACGATGTTGGAGCCGTCCCGCTTGTACTGGGCGTGCTTCCTGTCGCGCAGCACGAAGGTGATGTCGGCGGGGGCGTTGTTGGGCGTCTCGTCGCCCTCGCGGGGGAAGGTGATCTTGGTGCCGGCCCTCCAGCCCTTCTTCACCACCACGTCCAGCACCTTGTCCTCCGACCGCAGGCTGCGGCCGTCGGGGTTGAGGCGGCTGCGGCTGACCTTGACGTGCTTGGTGCAGCCGCTGAGCACCTCCTCCAGGCTGACCGGGAGGTCGTGGACCACCGCCAGGCCCTGCAGGCGGCGCCGGCGGCCCCTGCGGCCCCCCTCTCCGCCGCCGCCGCCGCCGCCGCCGCCGCCGCGGGCGAAGCGGTTAAGGACATCGTCGTCGCTGCTGTTGCCGCCGCCGCTGCTGCTGCTGCTGTCCACGTCGGGCCCGAAGAAGATGTCGAAGTGGTCGGAGCCGTGGAAGAAGGTGGAGAAGGTGGCCCGCGCGTCGCCGTGGAAACCGCCGCGGGGCGCGTTGCCGTGGCCCGCCATCGACACGCCGTTGCCGTTCTTAAGACCTATAATAACACAGAGAGAGAGAAGAGAAATAGCAGTTATTTATCAATTACATTTTACCAATGAACTCAATTAGTATATTCAGTCAAAACATGCAAATTAATATTTCATCACTTCCTCTAATACGTGAATATATTCCCTTTATATCAAGTACAACATTAAAGGTTTAAACATTAAACATTCAAGTGTTTCCAGACCCTTTAAAAACTTTAACAACAGTTAAACTCAAACACCTCATCACACATCATCATCATCATCATCATCATCATCATCATCATCATCATCATCATCATCATCATCCTCATCCTCATCCTCACCTTCCTCCCCATACTGGTCGTAGATGCCCCTCTTCTTGGGGTCGGTGAGGATCTCGTAGGCCTCCGCGATCTCCTTGAACTTGTCCTCGGCGTCGGCGTCGCTGTTCTTGTCGGGGTGAAACTTCAGCGCCATCCGCCTGTAGGCCTTCTTGATGTCGTCCTCGTTGGAGTCGGCGGGCACGCCCAGGATCTTGTAGAAGTCCTTCCCCGCCGGCTTGATGGACAGACAGGGCACCTCTTGGTCCGACTTGCTGCTCTCCTGGAGAAAGGGAAGGGGAGGGGGGGAGAGAGAGAGAGAGAGTGAGAGAGAGAGAGAGAGAGAGAGAGAGTAGGAGAGAGAGAGAGATGCTGGTTAGACAAAAGATGCAACGCTTCAAAAACCATTTCAAAACGCTGAGCGTCCGATGAGAAAATGTCGAACAGCTTCATGATGGCATTCTCATATTTGTAAAACTTTGTCATGAATAAACCTAATGAGTATATAAAAAAAAACGTTTTCTCATCTAATCTTTGCTCATTTTAAATGCTACAAAGCTGCCCATTATGTGGCATCGTGTGATATCATCTCCCACAGCCAATGGGCTCTTCCTCGCTCTGCATCCGCATCCCTCCTCAGCAACAGTCTCATGCGGGCATCCGTCCATTCATCCATCCCATTTCTACTCTTTAACACTTTAAGAGCCACGACGACACCCAAACTATTAAACTATTTAAGCCGACATTACACACCAGGCACTCAAAACCCACACATATATATATAAAGCCATTAGCATGAGTGTAAGGACTTTTTACACAGAGTTGTGTTCAACTTACCCCCGAGGAAGAGGAGCTGGAGCTGTCGTCCCGGTGCATCACCCGCACCTTGCAGTTCACATTCTTGTTTTTTACACCAAACTGGGTCCAGATAAGCACCATGGTTGTTGTTGTTGTTGGTTTTGTTGTTGGTTTTTAGGGGGTATATATATTTTTTTAGGGCTGTGTGGTCGCTGTCCAGTGGGAGTAGTGCTGAAGCTGCGGTGTGTCTGCCCATCGCCGTCCTCTGCGGTCTGCTTTTATAGGGCGGCGGCGGGAAGAACCACAGCGCGCCGCCCGCGCACCGTGACGCACTATACGCGCGAGAGGGGAATACCGCGCCTTCAGCCTTCCTCCCGCTCCCTGATTGGACGAGCGCGCGGAAGCAGCGTCCTTCTTCTCCATCGCGAGGCATTGCTTCCGGAGACCTGGAGGCGGGGCGGAGGACGGAGTCACGACGAGGTAACTCCTGCGAGGATGCCGATGCAGGGCGACAGGTGGACGGACAGGCGGGAGGCGTGAATGTACCCCATTTCTGCTTTCCAGACGTCCTCCTCCTCCCTTCTAACTGTCTAGCGTGCAAAATGATTGAGCCGACTTTATAATAGATGGTGTGCGCGTTTTGCCCTTCTGAACGCTTAGCTAGCTGTAGCTGTTATTGTTAAAGGCAAATCTTTTTTTTATTTATTTTTTTACCAGATTCATGTTTTTCATGAACAAGGTCATTTAGGGTCGTTGACTTTTCATGCTGTTGAAACGCCAAAACAAACCCTAAAATAACTGATGAAATAGGCCTACCCTAATGCATTTCAAATAACCAACATGACAATCACATTGTTTTTATTTTAAGCCCATTACCAGATCATCTTGTGGCGTGTAATGAATTTGTTTCATGGGACTGTTAAAGCCCATTGTTATAGGGATGATGGTTATGTGCTTACAGATTTAACCGACACCCCCTCCATCCTTTTCCCAACCAATAATCATTTTACATAAAATAAGAAAAATCAAATTGGGATTTAGTATTGCTATGGGATATACAATCTTTAAGTGAAAAAAATAGATGACTATCCAATAATATCAAAGTATCATATATCATAGGTATCCAAATCAAATTCATTCATTAAAACAAAACTATATTTACACTATATTTATTGAGTGTCTGCTTGTACTGGCAAATATCAGCACATATTCAATGTATGTCAAAGACTACGCGTTCATATGGCAACACTATGTCTTCATCGCCGTGGCAGCCGCATCCTCCACTGGCAGCAGACGATGGAGCTGTGAATGGGGAGCATGAGGCGCATACATATATGGTCTCACTTCCTGCCTTCGTGACGCGGAGCACAGCCAATCAGCTGTGGAGTTTCCACAAGATTCTCCATCGTTGCAACAGGAACTCATGGACAAATTTGGTGTGAATGTGCAGGAGAGCTCACTTCACCACTCACAGTGGAGGAATGGAGAGAATCAGTAATCTCTCTCTCTCACACATCACTGCCCACGGGAACAGACAGTCTCAGGATTCACTCATTCATTCTGGTCCCTCTCGCTGTGAATGTCACTCTCACACGTGCACATACGCATGCACGCGCTTGTATGCGCATAGACAGACAGACCAATAGACAGACCAATAAACAAACGGATAGACGGATGGACGGACCGACAGACCAACCGACCGACAGACAAACATACCGACAGACAGACAGATAGAGGGCTGAGAGGTGAGTCACAGGGCTAGAAAAACAACACTGGAGGTGACACCAACCCTCTCACATCCTCCTCCTCTAACACCTTTCCTGTCCTTCAAAGGTCATGCAGATTATTTTTTGGGATCTGTAGCCCTAATGATAAACTATTAACAGGTTTACACTTTTAATGTGGATAGAATTTAACGCAGAAAACTCCAAAATGGCTTGTGGTAGAGGAAGTATAAAAGGGGAAGAAGGAAATGGAGACTCTGTGAGACAGTGTGTGCATCGATAATGAGCTTTTCTCACCTCACTGTGAGCAAGACAGTCTAGTCGTGCCTCATCTTTTTTTGTCTGCCACTTCTCCCCCTGTTCCTCTCCCTCTCTCCAACACATGCCGGGGAGTGTGTCCACACGTGTGCTCACACGTGCATGCACACAGACACAGGGACAGACAGAGACACACACACACACACACACACAAACATTTGTGTATGCATATACACAAACACACACAGGCAAGGTGTCAAAAATAAGCCTGCAGCTCGACAACTTGTCCTTCCAAGAGAGAAGAACAGAGAGATGTGTGAGAAATGAGCTGAGAGTCCCAGAGAGGATGAGAGGCACAACACCAGAACGAGAGATAAGAGACTGAGGAGACTGATAGAGATAGAGGAGAAATATATTTATTAGGGAGCAGTGAGATGTAATCATCAGGAAATCACTCTGGCTGGAGGGGGGGGGGGGGGGGGGCTGCACACCTGTGGTGCAGTCATGCCACCCAGAGAGAGAGACAATGTCATGGCAGCATGCACCATCTGCTCGGCTCGTACCATCTTGCCATCTCCAATAAATGGATTAATTCTCAACAACTTCTTGTGTCGGAGCACAGAAATGCCGCTTGTGTGGCAGGGGTCAACTGCTACAAATATATTATCAGTTGGTGTTCAAATAAGTATTTAATGAAATATATGTATTTATCTATTTGTAAAAAAAAATGTACACACATTATTTTAAACAGGTTTGCTTTCTTCTGCAACCTTCATTCAGTTTATGCCATCTCCTAGTCATTTCTGCCCTCTGCTGGGTATGCTTGAAATCACTTGAAGAGCAGCTAGCAGGTTGGCAGATACCCCTCTACTGCCCTCGTGTGTCCGCTGTCTTCCTCTACCCCGCCCCCAGCTGTGTCTTATCTGTAATTATCCTAGCTGTCTTCTTAATCTTGATTTCCCCATGTGTATTTAGTCTGTGTTTCCCTCTGTCTGTGCCAGTTCGTCTTTGTTCCTCAGTGGCAAACGTTCCAGCCCTCTACCTGTGATTCCTAGTGATTATTGACCTCCTGTGTACCGAACCCCGACCTCAGGCTGTTTTTTGGACCTTGTCCTTGCTTAGCGTTTTGGATACCTTTGCCTTCTGTGCAGTGGCGTAACATCATGGTGATAGGCCCCGGTGCAAATATTTTTTTTGTGCCCCCGCCCTAAACACAAGCGCACACCCATCAGGGGCGGACTGGGAACAAAATTCGGCCCGTGCAATTTTGTCCTGGACTGGCCTTGTGGTTGCGCGATTGCTGACGGGGGGGGTGCGCGATTGTTGATTTAAAAGTCAAGCACGACCCGAACCGAGCCTTTGGTCCCGACCATCGGCAATCGGCGAGCGGGCCAGTTCAGCTGACTTTTTTTTTCTTCCTTCATGGGCCCCTGACGGTGTCTGGGCCCCGGTGCAGCGGTTGCACCGTCGATATTTACGCCACTGCTTCTGTGGATTGATCACCCGTGTACCGAACCCCTGCCTGTAATAAAACGGATTATTCCACCTGCAGCATTTCAGAGTCTTGCTCTTGAGTCCTCTGTCCTTTGGCACCACTGTTACAATAATCTTATGGAGGCCGTAATATTGTGTTGCGAGAGAGCTCCTGACCCAACGTGCATCGTGGAAAGCGACTTGAACTCACAAAGACATTGTGAGTTCAAGTTTTTTGCTCTAAATCACAATCACCGTCACTAAACAGCGAGACCTACCCGGCTTTCCCTGCCGGAGACGGACGCTGTTTTCTGGTGGGCAGTGCGCCGAAGAGTCGGTAGGGAGGACCTCTGGGTCGCGGCGACTTCTCCACATAAAAACGCCAATTTTTTCCTCATAAGTTGCCAAAGACACTTATGTACTCACGTACTTGGTAGCTCATGTAACCTACCCTAACTCTTGTTGGTAATGTTTCCTCTCATGGACAACAGTATGGATAAACTCAAATTTTTAATCCTGTCTTTGTTATACGTCAACCTCTTCACTCTACCTTAGCTCCCGTCACATTTCTCATAATCTCATCATTAGTCAACTAAGTTGGGACCCCTGTGATCACTCCTTGCACTATTCTTTTCTTCTCCCATAATCCACACTTGATATTCTTCCCCTCCAAGGTTGTCTTTTTAACCAAAAGGTCTCTTTGTCTGTTATCGACACATGTAATGATTAAACTTCCATCTCTCAGTTGGCTTAACTGACACAGTCCATACAGCGTCATGTAACGCTTTTGACAGCTTCAATGGGTTCAAAGAACATGGCGAATCAAACTGAAGTTTTACCATTATTTCTTCCTGTTGATTTACCATTTACCATTTGAATTATTACCAGCTCTTCTTCTCCTTTTTGTTTTTTCTTCTGTACTTTTTTGTTTCTTCCGCTTCCTCATTGCCGGCAGCGGCCTTCGGGAAGGCGGAGCATGTACTTGGATGTAATGCTGTGAAGCTCGCCGCATCATCGGATGCTGCCCACAAGCACAACCGTCGGCATGTCTTTGAACTCACAAAGACATTGTGAGTTAAAGTTTTTTGCTCTAAATCAGAATCACCGTCACTAAACAGCGAGACCTACCCGGCTTTCCCTGCCGGAGACGGACGCTGTTTTCTGGTGGGCAGTGCGCCGAAGAGTCGGTAGGGAGGACCTCTGGGTCGCGGCGACTTCTCCACATAAAAACGCCAATTTTTTCCTCATAAGTTGCCAAAGACACTTATGTACTCACGTACTTGGTAGCTCATGTAACCTACCCTAACTCTTGTTGGTAATGTTTCCTCTCATGGACAACAGTATGGATAAACTCTAATTTTTAATCCTGTCTTTGTTATACGTCAACCTCTTCACTCTACCTTAGCTCCCGTCACATTTCTCATAATCTCATCATTAGTCAACTAAGTTGGGACCCCTGTGATCACTCCTTGCACTATTCTTTTCTTCTCCCATAATCCACACTTGATATTCTTCCCCTCCAAGGTTGTCTTTTTAACCAAAAGGTCTCTTTGTCTGTTATCGACACATGTAATGATTAAACTTCCATCTCTCAATGGCTTAACTGACACAGTCCATACAGCGTCATGTAACGCTTTTGACAGCTTCAATGGGTTCAAAGAACATGGCGAATCAAACTGAAGTTTTACCATTATTTCTTCCTGTTGTCTTACACTTAGGCTACTCTAGTATTTTCCTCACCCGACTCCAGAGATTTACCATTTACCATTTGAATTATTACCACTATTAGCTCTTCTTCTCCTTTTTGTTTTTTCTTCTGTACTTTTTTGTTTCTCCCGCTTCCTCATTCCCTACGACACTTCCTCCTAGCCACTATAATGAGAGGTTAACGGCTGCGGCCTGGAAGGCGGAGCATGTACTTGGATTAAAGGTGCGCTATGCAACTCGGTTATTCCTCCGCTGTTTCTGGGTTTTCGCCGGAATTGGGCTCGCATTTCTCACTATAGAGCTCCCCCTGCAGCTTCGGAATAGGCCTACAACACTGTCGTAAAAACTCATTGACAACGCCCCCCACCCCCCACTTCGATAAATAAATAGTAATACACAACGAGAACCTGGATTCGGACCACAAACAAACATGTGTGGTAGCAAGTCACTGCTAGGATAAACCCTCACTAGCTAGCAAGCTAGCCATGAAGCAACCAAGCTAAACACATACAGGGCTCACAATAAAACGGTCGAGCAAAACACATTGTTCAACAGACTCTCAAACCACATTACAAAAACGAAGTTCACACAAGGGTAGGCTACTTACAATTTCAGCAGCAAGACAGCCAAGTCGGCGTCCGTTTTGCATTCTTCCGAGTCTCTCAGTTGACGCCATTCCGCCTAAGCTCGCCCTATGTTCACTCGTGTCTGGTTTCTTTGTTTATCATAATCCTTTCTCTTATTCTTCGATTCCTCCGACCTTCCCCTCTTGGGTCTTGATGGATCCATAGTGGATTTGTCGATTGATCCAGAATTGCCTTGCAACTGACTCTTTATATTCAGCCGGACCCATGTTTGGCACCCCCGCCCAGGTCTACCGTAAAGCAGTGAAACTACAATCTGACTACATTTTCGAGGCGCGATTGGATACTTCCGCTGAGTCACATCCGTAAGTGGCCGGGACGGCCACATGAAGTTGCATGTTCTGTTTTTCCGCGGGGAACCAACAGGTGGAGATGAAACACCCACCAAACAACCCAGAAAGTGTTGTAGAACGATCAGAACGACTCTCAACCTGCATGGTTAAGGTTATTTTTGATAAACGAGTTGCATAGTGCTTCTTTAAGTTGAGTGTGTATATGAGTCCGAAGAACATGGCAAAAGCTGTTTTGGCCGAGGAAAAATCCTTCAGGACCTCTGTTCCTGCAATGACTATCTTAATGTCTTTGGGTGGATGAAAAGGATCCTCTTTCCTAGTGATAAAGATCGCCATGGTTGCCTACTCCAGTTCTTCAGCATCATTTTCTGGCATATCCTGCAAAAAAAAGAAATACATGAGGACAACTAGAAGAATGCACAGTAGAGTGCAGACTCTCCACTTTGCCGTTACTTGCACATTTTACTGGATAGATAACAGAAACAAGAGTTCTCAGTTTAGGTAAACTAAACTCCAAATTTGAATAGGTGCAAATCAAACAAATATGTTTTACAGTGTTTCCCATTAATTACCTAGACTGTGGCGCCCTGCCACAGTTTCATAATTAACCGAAAATAGTTTTACATTAAACATGAAAGATCTCTAACTAGGGTTGGGCCTGTTATTTTATAAACGTGCGATTGACGGTCAGACGGTCATCAACATGGTCATGAAAAAATCCATTATAATCGCCATTTGTTAGTTTTTCTAAAATGTATACTTTTTCATGTCTCTTAACAGGCAATGTCGATCCGTTTAATTTTGTTTCATTTATTAACAGTCACTACATATAATGTGCTGCAATTTAATTTGATTAAACTGTGCTTAGTTTTGAAATGAACGAAACCACTGTGTACCCCCCCCCCCCCCCCCCCCCCCCCACATACACACACAGTAAAAATAATTATTTCATTTGTTTCAAAAAGTTTGGAAATTAATGAAACCACCTCCACACCGCACCTCCCCACCCCACCTCCCCACCCCACCCACCCATGAGACAAAACGATTATGTCGGTTGGTTCGATTACGAGGGTGACGATCAACCGGCAGCAAAAATTCCATGACCGTCACAACCATATCCCAAACATGTTTTGTGCCGTTGCTTCAGCAAAGCAGATGGTTTTCAGATACTGTTGACCTTGTATCCCTCCTTAAGCCCCCCCCCCCCCCCCCCCCAACAAAAATAGGTCTGTGGGTGTTAACTGTGTGAGCGAGTGAGAGAGATGGCCTTACCTGGTATTCTTTGATAAGGTGCTGAACAGGTTCACCTAGGTAGTTCTTCAGAGATTTGAGGATGCATTCTCTTCTGATAGTGATGTCCACAGTCTGAGTAAGAACAGTTACTATTAATTAAAATTACAGACACACAAAAAAATGACTTTTCAGCCATGGATCCCACTGATACACAACTCATTCATAGATACCTCATCTAAAACCTGCAAGGTCCTGATGGTCTTCTCTTTCACAACTCCTCCTTTGCTCCTGATGACCTCCAGCAGTTTGGTGGAGTGCTTGTCCAACTGCACCAAGAATTTTGTCTCCAAGGGAACTGTTGTAATACGCATGAACTCAGCATTGATCTAGAAAATAAAAACCGCAGAGCATACAGAAAAGAAGAAGGTGCTTTGCATCTAAAAACATACCGCTTTCATCTTCAATGCTCGGGCTTCTTGTCGGTTGTTTCTTTTCTGTAGTTCTGCCAAAAGGGAACTCTCTTGTTCCAGGCTTTCTGGAGTGTCACCACTTGGCAAGGATGGAAAATGTTTGACCTTGGCTCGTCTATGTCTCTTCAAATTCTTTGCTGTGTAGGCCTCCTCTTGAGGCTTGGATTTCAAAGAGTTCAAAGTTACTCGTTACTTTCAAGATAACTAGTTACTAGTGAAAGTAACCTTTTTTAACTCTAAAGTATCTTATTAATGTGTTGCCTCCCTAACTGGATAGCTAGGGAGGCTGCCAGTCCTCTGGCTTGCTTACATGTAAGTCCTATCCTACCACAAGCGCAATGCGCCACCTAGTGACCTGAATGTGCCATAGCATAGAAAAATAATGTGCATATTTCCATGAGAGAAATCCAACGCAACTGTTGTCGACTGTTACTGATTTTGACAAAGTAATTAGTTACAGTGCTTGTTACCGCAAAAGTAACGTAGTTACTGTAACGCGTTACTTAGTAACGCATTAGTCCCAACACTGGTCTTAAGTAGAGTCCGGTAATTGGCCATTTTTACCTTGAGCCTTTGTTTCCATCCATAGCTTTCATCCATAGTTTACACCCATGTTCTCTCAGGCAGGGGTGCATCCTTGTCAGTGCATCAGCAACATCGCTGAAGTCAGCATCTGTAGGGTATGCTTTGTATGTGTAGACCTTTTCAGCCAGTCTCTCCAGTATGTCTGACAGCGTTTTTGAGCAGAGTGTCAGTCTAGATTGGCTTCTTGTGTACTCTGCATTTCCCCTCTGTAGTTGACATTCTGTGTCATATGAGAAGGGTGGGTTTGGGAACAATTTCGGCCACTGCTGTGTTCATAATGAGTCTGAGGAAGAGCTGCTAAGCAGTATTGTCTCATCCGTATGTGCAGATCCTGAGAAGGAGTCGTCACTGTCCAGTCCAACTGAAGGGCTGCTACTCATTGTGGGATCAACTGGGTACAAGACAATAATTGTGGTATCATGGTCTAATTGGACAACTTTGATAACTGTAAGATCCTTAATTACATTTGTAGAGGTCAGATTCACAAATACGTCCCCAAAATCAGTGTCCTTGTACTGCAGCTATGTATCCTCCTAATCCACATGCATTCTTGACCTCCTCGATGAGCTTTTCCAGTGAGTTGGGAATCCCATTTCGTAGCTCCATTCTTACGATGTTGTCTTCGTTCAAGATGAGCAGCAATCGAACAGGTGCGATATCTGCCATGGTGCCTTGAGTGAGAGAGAGAGATTTGTTATTGTTGTTGTAACTGTTGTCATTATTAGTTATTTATAACCAGTGTTGGGTAGTAACGCGTTATTAGTAACGCCGTTACGTAACGCTGTTACTTTTTTCAGTAACGCATTACGTAACGCATTGTTTTTTTAAAATTCAGTAACTCCATTCCCGTTACCAAACGCTGCGTTACTCCGTTCCTTTTGGTGAGGTTTTACAACGGCACACAGTTCCCGATCAATAAAGTTTAATTGAATTGAAAAACAAAGCACCTCTAGCATCACACACGCAATCAAACACGCGCCATGAAGAGGACTGGACAGGTCAGGGCACGGCATGATGGCGAGCGAAGGGAAGATAAGTTTCTACTCGTGGAAATACTCACACTATTTTCAACTCGAGAGCAAAACGAAAAACGACATTTTGGTAACATGTAAACTGTGCCCCGGGTCAAAAATCCTTTCTACGGCGAACAACAGCAACAGCAATCTGCTGAAGCACCTAGAGTAGGGTGGCCATTCGTCCGGCTTTAGGCCGGACTGTCCGGTTTTTCAATGCCCTGTCCGGCGCAGCATCAAGCCGGACGCGTATTTGTCCTCCTTTTTGAGACAACCCTGCCGGTCACAGGTCTGCCCGCCGGTCATAGGTCCGTGGTGTGTTAAGATCGCGCGCGCACCCCCCCCCCCCCCCCCCCCGCCGGTCGTAGGTCCGCGGTGTGTTACTATTGCGCGCACCCCCCCCCCCCCCACCGCACCCCCGTCGGCCCGAGGTGTGTTACAATCGCGCGCGCCTCCCCCCCCTTTGGTGCAATACTTTGGTGTTTGTGTCAAGGTTTGTGTTGGTGCACAACGGATCATATTGCTTGGATGATTAGACTCAGTGATGTGGATGCAAATGAATTGAAACGGTTGCTATTCTCCCTTTTGTCTAAATAAATCCCCTGTCTTTTCATCCCGTCTCCGCCTCCCTGTGTTCAGCGATTGGGTCCACTCGTCCTGTACCATAACACAATCAGAGGCGAGTGATCCCTCTAGTGCGTTATCAACCATAGACATCTTATACATATGTTGCTACGGTACATCCATTAGATACATTCATGATATAAGATGTCTATGTTATCAACACGACAAATCACCATGACGTCACAACAACAATACACGTTCTTCCGGGTGGCAAAAGACGAAGCGTTCTCCGATGGCAGAACTAGTAAACCCCTCCATATCATTTGACAGGGCAGAGCGATCAAGAAAACAGTACATGGCTTGAATGAACGATTTTCTTCTTGCGGGGCGCTACGTGACATCTCATTAATTCATACAGGTATGGTAAGTCTCATTAATATATTACGGAGTATTAGGGCCACATTAAGATTTTTTTTCCATTAAATTACGAGAATAAAGTCGTAAATATTGAATTAATTACGAGAATAAAGTCGTACATATTGAATTCATTACGGCTACACATTAAACGTTTATTCTACGGTTGTGCTGAGCAAACCCAGGTTTAAGGTAGCCTACAGGTTAACGTGTATTACATGTTGTTTAAGAAGTCGGGGTATTGCTGGACTCTTTCGCGTCTATCTCCGGAACGGAAAATGATAGCGACGTAATACTTTTTATGAAACCGAGAGATGCAGCATTTAGAAATTACAGCTTCAGATCAACAACAATGTTTTTAACAATGTAACACTGTTTACAGTAGCCGGCTGGATCGCTTCAGTCGAAGCCGCTCTCTTCCTGCCACCCGGAAGTATCTTGACGCCTATTGTTTACACACATTCTGAAATGCCGTATACTGTTTTCCTGAGGGCGGTCTCAAGCCAAGGTAGGCGAGGTCATGAATATTCATACACATTCATACGTCAGACTGTTGGGCTTTTTCTCAGTTCCTCGTTTCTGACTTCCTCATCCGTCTATGTTCTTACATTGGCTAATGCATGCAATGGGGGTAGAAGAACGTTTTCCACGTGCAGCATGCATATGCAACTAGGAGTGACCTATCATATTCCAAAAGGAGCAAGTAAAAACGGTTTACCGGTGAAGGAGACCTTTAATTGTATGGGGGGTATGTTTTCTCCATTTGTGAGTATTGAAAGCTCCATACAGATTTGTTTTGTATGAGTAACCAGCAAGCATACAACTGACAGATTCATGTTTTTTCAAATGTTTCTCAATGTGTCGAAAATAGTCCTCAGTAGAAAGTTGAGTTGAATGGTGAAAAGCCATCTTTCTGTGAGGATTGTTGAGCAGGATGGAATATGTATATACTGTATATTATAATATATAAGTACAGGTGTAAGCAAGGCCCCACCCATAATGCTGATGATCATTTTTGTAGTGTTTTAGAAGTTCAGATCTTCTTGAATATGAATTGTCAGTCTTTACATTTCCACATGTATGGGTAACTGAGGTAACATGAGATACAAGAGATGCCTTTATTTTTCTCGAGTAGACCACACCTTAAGTTTAAAATGTTCATTTAGTTTACTTATGCTGGGCTTACACCAAAAGATTTTCACAGTCCCAGACTAAAAACTGAAAGTCTTTAGTAAATCTCGGAGTTTTACCGGAGTCACAGCGCGCTCCCGTCGTCTCGATCTGTAAGTTTAAGGTAGTAATCTGCGCTGTTTCAGATCAGTCTTTTCCTAGTCTTGGGCTTGTGATAATATCAAACGTGTTTGATATTATCGCAAGTCGCAGTGACGTAACACAATCAACAACCAATAGATGAGCTCTGACAAAAGCGGAAAAAGGAAACCTGACAGTTTCTACCAAGGGCATGATGGGAAAAAATTGCATGGTGGGAAAAAAGAATAACATAATCTAGTTGTAGTCTTGTAAATAGTGACCCTGCAAGATTCAGTCTTTGTAAAATCTCTGTCTGAGACTAGGCTGTGACTAAAAACTCTAAAACACTTGTCTTTAGATGTGAGCAGGTGTGAGCTGTTTTCCAAGAGTCTTTTCCAAATCTTTTCAAAGTCTTCTGATGTATGGGTAGCATTAGTAGACCTGGTAGACAACTGCCCAGTTCAACTTGTCAGGATCCATTAGATTTGATACTTTTCCCCAGCCCAATTTATCACAAATGCCCTGATGCAGGGGCGTGAGGGGGGGGCTGGGGGGGGCGGCCGCCCCCGGGCCCGGGTCTATAGGGGCCCGGCTGTGGATGATTTCCGCGAACCCCCCCTCCATCGACAATCGCCACCTGCAGTGCAGGAGAAAAAGAAAATTCAGTCTTTAGCTAGCTAACTTCAGCCAAGTTAGGTTTTAACATTAAGGTACAGACATCACTTGCTTATCCCCATTAGCCTACTTCATGTTACAAAATAATGAGGCACTATTAACAAATATTAGCTAGGCCTAGTAATGTAAGCGCCACATGCAACACATGTAAGCCCCATGTGCACCATCTCCCCGACACAGACAGGCTGCAGCGTGATAATAATTTACACCAAAATGTTAAAAAGTACCGATAAAAGAACTGGTAATGTCGGAACTTATCAATACTACAGTCTTTAATAATGTAGCCCTGGGGCCCGTAATAAGCTACGTTGTGTCATCACGTTATAAAGTAAACACTATTAATCATAATTGTCTACTAACAATTCCTACATGCTAACATTAGAGGTCTTATGAACCGATGTTAATGTTACATTGATTGAACCACAGAATGAGAACACAAGCCTGAGGAACTATTAACAAATGTTAATGTTAGTAATGTAAGCTACGCGCCAAGTGCACCATTAACAAACAGTAAGCCTGACCCGACCCCGCCCCCCCAAAACAAATTCTCCTTGGCTCCACACGAATATCGTAGGTGACCTATTTTTAACACAAAACAGCAAATTACGGCGAAAGGTGAGGAGTTTACATTACTTAACTAACCTAGCGAACTGTAATAGCATTACCCATCCATGACTAATACAGGCTATCAAGCTTTCAAGAGTGCTGAAATTACGAATAATGTTACTGGTATGCAAAGTTTATTCTTTTTTCCTTACCAGTATTAACTTTGCTCGTTCTTCAAGTGTCGCAGGCTCGCTCGAGGCACAAAAAGTGAAGACGTCTGCTGACATGGAACTACTTTTCAGGAACTATAAGGTTCCTTTGGGCCGTTGTTGTCTGCATTTCCGCCATGGTCTAAAGACCCGCGAAGATTAGGCAAATAAGTCCGCTGATGTATAAAAAGGCTCCACTGCAGTCCAGTAGGTGGTGGTAATGCAGAAGACTACACAACAACGATATCGCCATATAAAGTGACGGTCCGACAGGCAATAATATTTGTGCGACACTGCAAGCATAGAGGGGAATCAATTTTCCCATAAATGCTCAATAAGGCCTGGACTTCGTAGTTGGTCCATCTGTCGTAGGCTTTCTTCTCCTTGTTGATGTATCGAAGTGAACAAAAAACAAACAGTATCTTGTCGTTCGAGAGGTGTATAACATGACTGCTTTCTCACATGTTTTAATGCCATATATGAGGTCTTTCATTTTTGGAGTGGGTGGAGCTGCCCGTATACAGCTGGTTTTGGGATGAAGAGTAATCAATAAAGCCTTGAAAATAAGTCTATTACTGATTTGATTTCAAAAGGGTCTCTTACTGCTCTGCAGAGAGTCGGCCAGCTCCTCCTGCTTCAACTGCTTCAGGCAGAGAACTGTGATGTCTACAACTCCCTCTATGGCACGTCTCCTCTGCTCCTCTTCCTCACCATCCACCACGTCCTCTTCCTCCTCCCTCTGACTCTCTGTGCATTGTGGGTAATCTGGGAAGTGAACCCTCCAGAGCTTCTTCAGCTCCTTGTCTAGAAAAGCGTGTGCGTTCTCCTCAGCCCTCTGGAACAGAACAAACATCAATGAGAACTTGACTCTGAACTGACTCTGGGAAAACCTCTTCACTCTTTAAGCCTGGAGACTATTAGCACCACAAGAGATAGAGTTAATGTTATTGTAGAGCTAAAGTCAAATGTCCTATTGGACATTTACACACCTTGATCAGCTCTGTTTGATGCTGCTGTACAGACTGAGCACTGGTAACCTTTGCCCTCTCCTGGTGTTGTCTGTGGAGAAGGAACACACACACGCACATGCACACACACACCATTGTAAATACTGCTTACTGGGGAGTTTGAAGGTCCAAAACTATTTAGATTCTCCTGACTTCTCCTGACATCTGATAAGTAGAGTCTGATGTTATGGTCTGTTTTATGATCTGTTTGAAGCTCCTACCTCTTCTTACTCCAGGGGCGTCCATGTTTAAATACAGGGGGATAATTCATATAGCTGTCACTCATCACGGAGACACTGCTGGGTACACACCTGGGTGCAGGGGAGTCTGCTCTCTCTGCTAACAAGATTATTATAGGTTTTAGAAAGGTTTTAATAATGAATGTAGGTTATTTAGCAGCTATTTCAATGTTTAAACAAGGCCAAAAGATGCCAAAAAGCTCAACCTACTAATAATAACAGGTTGGTAATTTAATAAATAGAATAGAACGGTCATCCACAATAGCACCTGTGTGATTTATCTTGCACAATGTTCAAACCACCTATTTTCACTGTGGTAGTTGAAAGTATACTCTCATACTATGGAAGCTGTGTGTCTTTTGAAACTTGAGGTTACATTGAAACTCTGCAGTAACAGAGTCGGACTCGGACTGATGAGTGGATCTGAAAGCCACTGACGTCCACGCAGCAATCCTACATGATATTGTAGTTTTGCGTTATTAAAATAACACTGTAGGAATGAAAAGGAAAAACGGAAAATAATCAGCTGATAAAAATGTGATTCCGCAGCAGTGGTCTCCGCCGGCTCCGATTCAGGCAGGGAAAGACTTGCACTACGAATTGGTATTTTTTCTCTCTGAATATTCGTTCGGAAAACCTAATGATTATCCAAAGCTTTAAATTATATATTCAGGTGTGGTGTATTCTCCTCGGCTGCCAGAATACTGGTTTGTGGATGATGAAATGATGGAGGTCCGCTCCCACAAGTGTCTGAGTATATAACTTTTTTATTTACAGAGAACACAAGCAGGATGACATTCAATGCATCTGAATGGTGGCCAAATCTTCTCCGAATCTGAGTCCGAATCCCCCAATGGGGTCCGAATCTGTATCCTCTCTAATGCACACACTTCTTATAGGCCTGAGCCAGACCATACGTGGCAGTCCGGCAAGCTGAAACAATGCGTCTGGAAAAAGGTATAGATTTACTACTCAAAAAAGGGTACTACTCAAAACCTTCTGAGGTCATTAGGGCATCTTATTACTTACTCATGATTGTACCTATAGTTTACAGAGAGACACAGGATGTGCTCTCACAGCAGTATTCCACAGATAAAGAATGAGTGAAATACAATGAATAAAAGAAAGAAGGAGAATAACCTGTAAATGTATATCAGAAAATACACCTCACAGGCCAGCCCTAATGATTCATAGACTGGTCGCTCTTCACCTACCGAACAAACAAAATATTGGGGCCCAGCCCTACTTGAGGGCCGTTCATCTTTAAAGTTAATACGATGATCTATAGACCAGACATTTCTTATTGAGACACGGCTGGGTACAGAGTCTGCTATCTGGACTCTTCTAGAGAAACAATGACAACCATTTGGACATGGGTGGATTCTTGGTTGTTGTATTCTTTTATACCATGGTCTGGGTGAATACTCGATTCTGATTGGCTGGAGGGTGTAGGTTAAAAAGTGTTAATTTACACCTAGGAAAGACGTTCGGGTCCAATTGCCTGATGACAACTCTAAATTATTGCGCTGGCTCAAATGCTAGATGGTAACCATGGCAACGGAGACTCAACGTTATTCCACAGTTTATTCATCAACAGCAAGACAGACAAAACATGAGTGATTTTATCATTTCTTTTAACTTATTTGGTGAGTTTGACAACTTTGAAGACTGGGATGCAGCAGAAGAAAAAGAGAAGAGAATATGAAAAGAAAAAGGAGAAGCGACACAAGGAGGTGACACCGGAGGAATTGAACGAATAGAGGATGACAAGGACGAGATAAACACAAAGAAAACCACGAAATGGGAAGTTAAAACATTAAGAGACTTCCTGGCTGACAAAAACATGGACATCAACTTTGAAAGCTACACTGCCGCTACTCTCAATGACGTTTTGCGACTGTTTTATGCGTCCGTCCAGTCGACCAAGGAAGGAGGAGAATACAGTGTTGCCAGTTTGAGGAGTCAGAGAGCTGGTATTAACCACCATTTAAGTGACGTCAACATCATTAGTGACACTGTGTTCAAGACCAGTAATGCGGTTTTTAAGGCGATACTGAAGCGTTATAGCCTAGAAATCTAGACGCCCCTAGCGGCAGCAAATTTATTTTGCAGCCAGGTGGGTCTAGCACTTCTCTGTCGGCTTTCTGTACTGGAAACAGAAAATCTGTCAGGCCAATCACAGCGTGAGGGGCGGAGTTGGAAGCTGGGCTACCATGACGACAAAGTTGCGACGGTTCCGTGTCAGAGGTAAACAATGGCTGCTGCTGCTGGCGAACGGTTGTCTTTCGACTCGGCTTTGGCCGCGACTCTTCAAGACTTGAAGTTAACATTTTCTTTGAGAAAATAACAAAAAACGGCACTGAAGTCTTTCCTCGAAAAGAAAGATGTATTCGGAGTTTTGATTAATGACGTAGTCAGAGCCGTCGCTCTGACTACGTCACCTTCTTCGTTGCTCTGATTGGTTGTAGCGCTATCCTATTGCGTGCAGAGGGAACTTGAAAGACAACCGTTTATCCCGCCCACACTGCCAATGGAGCAGTGCCAGACCTTACATCTTTCTGATGTGGGTCTGGCTTGTGAATGTATGGTTATACTGTATTTTATATCTATCATATGACCAATAATTAGGGTCACACTAATCTCGGTGCCTTTCTGCTGAAGTAAGACAGAATCATGAGATATAAGCAGAGGCATATAATTATAAAGGCAACTCCTCATGATCAGAATGAGTACGTTGTTGGTGACATGTGTAGAGTAGAGATCAGTTTGTTGCAAAGAGCAGGAAGTGTTAGTCATATGATAGCAAAGAACAGGCAGGCTTGTCTCTGTACATGTAAAGATTCTTTCGGATAATACCGGAGGGACAATCTAACGCTGGAGTCAGATACCACAAGGACAAGGTGGGAAGACATCAACAGACAGCCCTTATGACGTTTTCACTAATGTGTATATAACTTCCTGGGTCAGGGATAGTTGGTATGCAGACTTCGTGAACTGACACACACTTTGTTTTTCTGTCAGGGAAACATAGTTGGACCCAGAGCTCTGTAAAACGTTGCACATTCTACTGTTAAGAATAAAACTGATTATTGAGTAAACTAAAACTTCTTCTATTCTATTCTATTCTAACTTCTTCTTTGCTTCATTAAAGAACACGAGTAAGAGTTTTAAGATAAACTGCTTTTCACAACACTTGCCAGGCTAGAAGCGTTACAGAAAGAGTGGGAAGGACACCAGCTTCCACCATCCTCGCATCACTGAGTTGGACCTTCAACGAATCAGATGTTCATCTGCGCTGCCTCCCGATACGCCCCCCGGCCTCGTCAGAAAGGTGTGGTTTGACATCCAGCTGTGTTTTGCTCGGCGTGGCAAAACACAGCTGGATGTCAGCTCACGGCTCACGTTCGGCGTGAGCTGACCATGACATCTTTTATCATCCAAAGAGACGAGCATGGCGTTGAATACGTCAGCTTAGCGCATAATCCTCAGACAAAAACCATAAAGATCCGAACGACCCACACAAGGACAACCTACGAGGGTTCATGTTCGCCAGGCCCAGGGATCCTCTGTGTCCAGTAAAAAGTTTTAAAAAGTACATCTCCAAGTGTCCACCAAAAGCAAAATCGTTTTATCTCCACCCGAAGCGCTCCATCACTGTGGCATCTGATGTGTGGTACTCCAGGGAGCCGATGGGTGTCCACTTCCTGGGGAACATGCTGGAAAAAAAAAATCAAAATTTCGCATCATCCTCTGGACACACACAAGTGGTAAGTAGTGCACTGGCCTTCTGAAATGATACTTTGTATCACGTAACGTAAGGTTAAGCCACGGGTCAGCAACCCAAAATGTTGAAAGAGCCATATTGGACCAAAAAAACAAAAAACAAATGTCTGGAGCCGCAAAAAAATAAAAGCCTTATAGAAGCCTTATATTGAAGGCAACACATGCTGTATGTATCTATAGTAGCTATATTAGCCTACTATAGAAATGACTAAGTTAACTACAAATACATAATGAGCCTTCATGATTAAATGTTTATTTTTCCTGCAGTGCATCCTGTAGCAGTGGTTCTCAACCGGTGGGGCGGGGCGCGGGTTCAAAAAGGAGGCGCATTTGCGCCGGACTGTCCGGTTTTTCAAAGCCCTGTCCGGCGTCCGGCGCAGCATCAAGCCGGGCGCGTATTTGTCCTCCTTTTTGAGAGCGCAATAGTAACACACCGCACCACCACCACCACCCCCCCCCCCCCCGCGGTGTGTTACTATTGCGCGAACCCACCCGTCGGTCGTAGGTCCGCGGTGTGTTACTATTGCCCGGTCCAAGAAACGTTGAATCCTCTGTTCTCCTCAGTTATTTTTCTCTTTTTCCCTTTGGGCCCATCACACAGCCGCCGGTTTGTTTACAACAGCCACCTGCCTGGCATCCCGCCTTACTGATAGAAACGTGTGTCGCAGGCTATGACGTAAATCTTCGTTGACAGAAATGTTGAAATTTAATATATATTCTACACATTTTTACAGCATTGAAAAACGTTAATAATGTTTGTGTCATGTTTGTTTTCCTACAGAAACCATATTAAAACAAAAAATATATTTCTCTCCCCCATCTTTTTCCATTTTCAAACATTTTTGAAAAAGCTTCAGGGAGCCACTAGGGCGGCGCTAAAGAGCCGCATGCGGCTCCAGAGCCGCGGGTTGCCGACCCCTGGGTTAAGCCATCATCTCACTTCCCATCACTGATCAATTGCTGCGGTCGGGTCGCTATGGCCACACTGCTTGGCAACGCCTGCATACGGGAGATATTAAATAGTCCGCTCGACTTGTAAAAATAAAAAAACCTCATGATTTTAACTCTAAAACACGTTAAAGTATTATTAATTGATTAAATATATTTTATTTATTTCGTAAGTGACCATAAGCAGGATAAATCCCTTCAAGGTGTCCATTAACAGAAATGAATGGACTTCGCGGAAGCAACCTTGGATGGACCACCCCTCCGCGTCGTCCATTCATTTCTGTGAATGGACACCTCGTTGGGCATTATCCCTTACATATTCCTCCTCTAATGTACATGTATTACATTATCTTTGAGAAGCTATTTGTGTATGCATTGTACAATAATGTCTGTCGTGGAATATATGAACTATACACCACAGAAAATATAGAAGCTTCTATAATATTGTGGCGATCGCGGCCAGGTGTGGCGATCACGGCCACGCCCCCTATGGGCGCAAGGGGTTCTGGGGGTGCAACCTGGTGGGGTTTGGACTATATCGGCGCCCCAGAATCCCTGTGGCATTGGTGGTTGGGGAGTACTGATTGTGTGTCATTGTGTGTGTGTTCTCATGTATGCAGTGTTTTGTTATGACCGTGAGTGAGGGTGTTTGTTATGATCGTCAGGTGTGCTGTGTTTCTGTCTGTGTGGGCGTGTTCAAATAAAGGCAACTCCCGGGGTCGTGCGGTGTATGGGGCACGGGAGTTGCGTACCCTAAACCTGGGCTCCTGTCTCACTCCTTCCTTGCCGTCGCCACATTTGGTGTCAGAAGTGGGATAAAAGGACATGGAGAAGCGGACTTTCCCTGAGTGGGGATTGCCTATGGCAACCCGTCCCAAGGAGGAGGAGACGGAGGCATGGCCCGGCGTTGCGGCTCCTGGCGTGTTGCCGGTCGCGACGGGCGCGACTGGTGCGCAGCACCCCCCGGTGGCCGACGGGGGTATTGCGCGGTTGGCCGGAGTCCACCGTCCCCAGGGAGCCCGGCTGCCCAAGTACTCCGGGGCGACGCCGCTGGAACCCTGCCTGGCGCAGTTCCGGATTGCCGCGCTGCATTACGGCTGGGATGGGGACGAGTCCGCCACCCAGCTTGCCCTGGCATTGGAGGGGTCGGCGGTGCAGGTCCTTATGGACCTGGGGCCAGCAGCCCAGCGGGACCTCCAGGCCTTGACCCGGGCGTTGGACCTGCGGTTCGGCCAGCGGGTGGCCGCTGACCACAGCCGGGAATTGCTGGCGGGGCGCCGCCGCCAGGAGGGGGAACGCTTGGGGGCTTACGCCGCGGATGTGCTGTTACACGCCCAGCGGGGGTACCCCGCCTACCCTGCTGCAGTTAGGGAGGACCTGGCCCTGCACGCCTTCCTGCGGGGACTTGCCCCGCCACGGTTAGGGCAGCACGTCCGCCTTACCAGGCCCCCGACCCTCGGGGCTGCGCTGGACGAAGCGGAGCGGGCGGAACAGGAGCTGTCCGACCACCCCAGCCTGCAGCCGCCCGGTGCCTCCCGGCCTCGCGTCCGGCAGGCGGTCCCTTGCGAGCCGGAGGAAGACGGGGAGGAGGTTTGCCAGGCCTGGACTCCAACAAAGCGCCCCCGGCAGCGGCCGCCATCCCCCGACCGACGTGCCTCCGGAGGTGACCGGCGCTGTTTCCGGTGCGGTGAACCGGGCCATCTGGCCCGTGACTGCCCTGCCCCGGCACCACGGGCTAGACCCCTTCGGCCGGCGGGAAACTGCGGTGGAGTGGCCCAGTGAGGGGACCACCACTCCGTACGCTTTCCCCTCTCCATGGTCGGTGCGCTCTGGTTGGCAGGCCTGCCCGCGCCAGGGGCCTCTACCTCCACTGCAAGCTCGACGGCCGACCATGCCAGGCCTTGGTGGACACGGGGTCGACCATCTCCCTGGTGCGCCCGGGGGTTCTTCCGGGCACCACCGGCGCACTCTCTGGGGGGTGGACGGCGACCAGCGGTCGCCTGACGACCGTGACGGGGCAGGAGGCCGGGATGAGGGGGAGGAAGCAGCTGGTCGTCCAGGTGGGTGACCAGGAGCTGGTGCATGGGTTTTGGCTCGCCGACATCCGGGACCCATGCATCATCGGCTTGGACCTGCTGATCCGCTGGGGTGTCAGGGTGGACGTGGCTGGTGCAGCCATCACTATCGGCGCCGAGACCGTGGCTCTCCAGTCTGGGCGGGGAGAAACCAGGGGCTCTGGCGGCCGGCCGAGCAATCGCCGGGTTACGGACCGGGTGCCCCGGCCACGGCCTGGCAGTAAGAGCGGGCCGGTAACCGCCGCCTCCCCTTCCCCTGAGACCGTCCAGGCCGTCCGCGCGCTCTGGGAGCGCAGTGGGGCTGGCCTCGAAGCGCAGCAGAGCAAACAGCTGCGGCTGGTCCTCGAGGACTACGGGGACATTTTTGCTGCTAGGGATGAGGACTGCCGGCGGACCGGGCTGGTGCAGCATGCCATCGACACCGGCTCTGCTTGGCCCATCCGCCTGCGGCCCCATCGACTAGCCCTGGCCAAACGCCAGGCGGCTGACGACAAGGTCCGCGAGATGGCTGCCGCGGGGGTGATCGAGCCCTCATCCAGTCCCTGGGCGGCTCCGGCCGTCCTGGTGAAGAAGAAGGACGGCAGCTGGAGGTTCTGCGTGGACTACCGGCGCCTCAACGAGGTCACGCGGAAGGACTCGTACCCGCTCCCTCGCATTGACGACGCCCTGGAATACATCGGGGGGTCTAGCTGGTTCAGCTCCCTGGACCTACGTAGCGGCTACTGGCAGGTGGAGCTGGACCCCGAGGCCAGACCAAAGACGGCGTTCACCATCGGGCAGGGGTTGTGGCAGTTTCGTGTCATGCCGTTCGGACTGTGCAACGCGCCGGCTACGTTCGAGCGGATGATGGAGATGGTACTGGCTGACATTCCCCGGAGTCGTTGTGTGGTGTACTTGGACGACTTGCTGGTCCATGCCCGGGGCGCTGGCGAACCTGCGGGAGGTTCTTGCCGCCATCCGCCGGGCCGGGTTGAGGCTGAACCCTGCCAAGTGTTCCCTGCTGACCCGGGAAACGCTGTTCTTGGGACACGTGGTGAGCGAGCGGGGCATAGCCACGAACCCGGCCAAGGCGGCAGCAGTCCGGGACTGGCCAACCCCCACCGACGCCGGCGAACTGCGGAGTTTCCTGGGTCTGGCGGGGTACTACCGCCGGTTCGTCCGGGACTTCGCCACGATCGCCAGCCCTCTCCACCGCCTGACCGAGGCGGGTCGGCCGTACGTCTGGGACGACGCCTGTGCCACGGCCTTCGCCGGACTCCAGGCGGTCCTCACCGAGGCTCCGGTCCTGGCGTACCCCGACGCGGGTCGGCCCTTCATCGTCGACACCGATGCCAGCAACGTGGGGGTGGGTGCGGTCCTCTCCCAGGGGGGGGGGGATGGGGAGCATGCGGTGGCCTACTTCAGCCGCACGCTTAGTCGGGCGGAGCGCAATTACTGCGTGACCCGACGGGAGCTGCTGGCTGTGGTTCTGGCCGTGCGGCATTTCAAACCATACCTGCATGGAAAGCGCTTCCTGGTCCGCACCGACCACGCGTCCCTCACCTGGCTCCTCAGTTTTAAGAACCCTGAGGGCCAGGTGGCTCGTTGGCTGGAGGCGCTGCAGGAATTTGACTTCGAGATCCAGCATCGGGCGGGACGCCTCCACAGCAACGCCGACGCGCTTTCCCGACGGCCCTGTGCAGCCCTGGAGTGTCGCTACTGCCGGCGGCAGGAGGAGCGGGCCGACGAGCCTCCGGTGGTGGCGGCTGTCCAGGCCAGTCCAGGGGCTGTCCAGACCGCTGGTGATGCTGAGGGGTGGCTGCCGCTGTCGGCGCGCCAGTTGGAGCAGCAGCAGCGGGCCGACGAGACCTTGGCGGCGGTGAGGGACTGGTTGGAGGCGGGGCGGCGCCCCAGCTGGCCAGAGGTGTCGGCGCGGGGGGCTGAGGTGAAGGCCTACCACTCCCAATGGGGTTGCTTCCAGCTCCACGACGGGGTGGTCTACCGCCGGTGGCAGGAGCCCCGGGGTAAGGGCGACATCCTCCAGCTGTTGGTTCCCCGTGTGCTTCGTCCCCAGGTACTGCAGCTGGTCCACGGCTCGGTGGGAGCGGGGCACTTCGGGAACTCCAAGACCCTGCATCGCCTGCGCGGGCGGTTCTACTGGCCAGGCTGTCGGCGGGACGTTGAGCTCCACGTCCACTGCTGCGACACCTGCACTGCACAGAAAGGGCCTGGCCAGCGTTCCCATGCCCCGCTCCAGCAGTACCTGGTGGGAGCACCGATGGAGCGGGTGGGGGTCGACGTCCTGGGGCCATTCCCGGTCACCGACTCCGGCAACCGCTACGTCCTCGTGGCCATGGACTACTTTACTAAATGGCCCGAGGCGTATGCGGTGCCGGACCAGGGCGCCGCCTCCACCGCGGAGAAGCTGGTGGAGGAGATGTTTGCCCGTTTCGGGGTCCCCGAGGAGCTCCACAGCGACCAGGGACGGAACTTTGAGTCCCAGGTCTTTGGGGAGGTCTGCCGGCGGCTGGGGGTGCATAAGACAAGGACGACGCCGCTCCACCCCCAGAGCGACGGGTTGGTGGAGCGGTTCAACTGCACCCTGGCCACCCAGCTCGCCATCCTCACCAGCCAGCACCAACGGGACTGGGACCGCCACCTTCCCCTGGTCCTGTGGTCCTATCGGACGGCGGTGCAGGAGACCAGCCACTGCACGCCAGCGGCCCTCATGTTCGGGCGGGAGCTCCGGACACCGGTGGACTTGGTGTTCGGGTCCCCGCCCGAACCTGAGATTGCCGGGGGTGCGGCGATGGAGTAATTCCGCCGACTGAGGGATCGCCTGCTGGTGGTTCACGACTACACCCGCCAGGCTCAGGCTGCCTCTGGGGTGAGGCAGAAGAGGGGCTATGACACACGCTGTAGGGGCCGTGCGTTCATACCCGGGGACAGGGTGTGGGTGTACTGCCCCGTGCGAAAGAGAGGGGTCGGCCCTAAGCTGCGGAGCCACTGGCAGGGGCCTGGGGAGATCCTTGGAGTGGTGTCCGAGGTCGTCTACCGACTGCGGATGCCGGGACGGGGCCGAGTGGTAGTGCTGCATCGGGACAGGCTCTCGCCGTACCGCCCCCTCGCCCCCGCTGTTGCGGAGGAGGGGGGGGCCGGAACGGGGGGCCCCCCGGCCCCTGCTGGCTCCCCTGCCCCTGACGGGGCCGCTGGCCCCGCGGTTGCCACTCCCGGAAGGATTCAGCGGCCTACCCGGCGGCGCCGGCCGCCCGAACACTTGAGGGACTATGTGTCGGGTGAGGGGGCCGTCGGGGACGACTGACCCCTCAGGGGGGGGCTGTGTGGCGATCGCGTCCAGGTGTGGCGATCACGGCCACGCCCCCTATGGGCGCAAGGGGTTCTGGGGGTGCAACCTGGTGGGGTTTGGACTACATCGGCGCCCCAGAATCCCTGTGGCATTGGTGGTTGGGGAGTACTGATTGTGTGTCATTGTGTGTGTGTTCTCATGTATGCAGTGTTTTGTTATGACCGTGAGTGAGGGTGTTTGTTATGATCGTCAGGTGTGCTGTGTTTCTGTCTGTGTGGGCGTGTTCAAATAAAGGCAACTCCCGGGGTCGTGCGGTGTATGGGGCACGGGAGTTGCGTACCCTAAACCTGGGCTCCTGTCTCACTCCTTCCTTGCCGTCGCCACATTTGGTGTCAGAAGTGGGATAAAAGGACATGGAGAAGCGGACTTTCCCTGAGTGGGGATTGCCTATGGCAACCCGTCCCAAGGAGGAGGAGACGGAGGCATGGCCCGGCGTTGCGGCTCCTGGCGTGTTGCCGGTCGCGACGGGCGCGACTGGTGCGCAGCACCCCCCGGTGGCCGACGGGGGTATTGCGCGGTTGGCCGGAGTCCACCGTCCCCAGGGAGCCCGGCTGCCCAAGTACTCCGGGGCGACGCCGCTGGAACCCTGCCTGGCGCAGTTCCGGATTGCCGCGCTGCATTACGGCTGGGATGGGGACGAGTCCGCCACCCAGCTTGCCCTGGCATTGGAGGGGTCGGCGGTGCAGGTCCTTATGGACCTGGGGCCAGCAGCCCAGCGGGACCTCCAGGCCTTGACCCGGGCGTTGGACCTGCGGTTCGGCCAGCGGGTGGCCGCTGACCACAGCCGGGAATTGCTGGCGGGGCGCCGCCGCCAGGAGGGGGAACGCTTGGGGGCTTACGCCGCGGATGTGCTGTTACACGCCCAGCGGGGGTACCCCGCCTACCCTGCTGCAGTTAGGGAGGACCTGGCCCTGCACGCCTTCCTGCGGGGACTTGCCCCGCCACGGTTAGGGCAGCACGTCCGCCTTACCAGGCCCCCGACCCTCGGGGCTGCGCTGGACGAAGCGGAGCGGGCGGAACAGGAGCTGTCCGACCACCCCAGCCTGCAGCCGCCCGGTGCCTCCCGGCCTCGCGTCCGGCAGGCGGTCCCTTGCGAGCCGGAGGAAGACGGGGAGGAGGTTTGCCAGGCCTGGACTCCAACAAAGCGCCCCCGGCAGCGGCCGCCATCCCCCGACCGACGTGCCTCCGGAGGTGACCGGCGCTGTTTCCGGTGCGGTGAACCGGGCCATCTGGCCCGTGACTGCCCTGCCCCGGCACCACGGGCTAGACCCCTTCGGCCGGCGGGAAACTGCGGTGGAGTGGCCCAGTGAGGGGACCACCACTCCGTACGCTTTCCCCTCTCCATGGTCGGTGCGCTCTGGTTGGCAGGCCTGCCCGCGCCAGGGGCCTCTACCTCCACTGCAAGCTCGACGGCCGACCATGCCAGGCCTTGGTGGACACGGGGTCGACCATCTCCCTGGTGCGCCCGGGGGTTCTTCCGGGCACCACCGGCGCACTCTCTGGGGGGTGGACGGCGACCAGCGGTCGCCTGACGACCGTGACGGGGCAGGAGGCCGGGATGAGGGGGAGGAAGCAGCTGGTCGTCCAGGTGGGTGACCAGGAGCTGGTGCATGGGTTTTGGCTCGCCGACATCCGGGACCCATGCATCATCGGCTTGGACCTGCTGATCCGCTGGGGTGTCAGGGTGGACGTGGCTGGTGCAGCCATCACTATCGGCGCCGAGACCGTGGCTCTCCAGTCTGGGCGGGGAGAAACCAGGGGCTCTGGCGGCCGGCCGAGCAATCGCCGGGTTACGGACCGGGTGCCCCGGCCACGGCCTGGCAGTAAGAGCGGGCCGGTAACCGCCGCCTCCCCTTCCCCTGAGACCGTCCAGGCCGTCCGCGCGCTCTGGGAGCGCAGTGGGGCTGGCCTCGAAGCGCAGCAGAGCAAACAGCTGCGGCTGGTCCTCGAGGACTACGGGGACATTTTTGCTGCTAGGGATGAGGACTGCCGGCGGACCGGGCTGGTGCAGCATGCCATCGACACCGGCTCTGCTTGGCCCATCCGCCTGCGGCCCCATCGACTAGCCCTGGCCAAACGCCAGGCGGTTGACGACAAGGTCCGCGAGATGGCTGCCGCGGGGGTGATCGAGCCCTCATCCAGTCCCTGGGCGGCTCCGGCCGTCCTGGTGAAGAAGAAGGACGGCAGCTGGAGGTTCTGCGTGGACTACCGGCGCCTCAACGAGGTCACGCGGAAGGACTCGTACCCGCTCCCTCGCATTGACGACGCCCTGGAATACATCGGGGGGTCTAGCTGGTTCAGCTCCCTGGACCTACGTAGCGGCTACTGGCAGGTGGAGCTGGACCCCGAGGCCAGACCAAAGACGGCGTTCACCATCGGGCAGGGGTTGTGGCAGTTTCGTGTCATGCCGTTCGGACTGTGCAACGCGCCGGCTACGTTCGAGCGGATGATGGAGATGGTACTGGCTGACATTCCCCGGAGTCGTTGTGTGGTGTACTTGGACGACTTGCTGGTCCATGCCCGGGGCGCTGGCGAACCTGCGGGAGGTTCTTGCCGCCATCCGCCGGGCCGGGTTGAGGCTGAACCCTGCCAAGTGTTCCCTGCTGACCCGGGAAACGCTGTTCTTGGGACACGTGGTGAGCGAGCGGGGCATAGCCACGAACCCGGCCAAGGCGGCAGCAGTCCGGGACTGGCCAACCCCCACCGACGCCGGCGAACTGCGGAGTTTCCTGGGTCTGGCGGGGTACTACCGCCGGTTCGTCCGGGACTTCGCCACGATCGCCAGCCCTCTCCACCGCCTGACCGAGGCGGGTCGGCCGTACGTCTGGGACGACGCCTGTGCCACGGCCTTCGCCGGACTCCAGGCGGTCCTCACCGAGGCTCCGGTCCTGGCGTACCCCGACGCGGGTCGGCCCTTCATCGTCGACACCGATGCCAGCAACGTGGGGGTGGGTGCGGTCCTCTCCCAGGGGGGGGGGGATGGGGAGCATGCGGTGGCCTACTTCAGCCGCACGCTTAGTCGGGCGGAGCGCAATTACTGCGTGACCCGACGGGAGCTGCTGGCTGTGGTTCTGGCCGTGCGGCATTTCAAACCATACCTGCATGGAAAGCGCTTCCTGGTCCGCACCGACCACGCGTCCCTCACCTGGCTCCTCAGTTTTAAGAACCCTGAGGGCCAGGTGGCTCGTTGGCTGGAGGCGCTGCAGGAATTTGACTTCGAGATCCAGCATCGGGCGGGACGCCTCCACAGCAACGCCGACGCGCTTTCCCGACGGCCCTGTGCAGCCCTGGAGTGTCGCTACTGCCGGCGGCAGGAGGAGCGGGCCGACGAGCCTCCGGTGGTGGCGGCTGTCCAGGCCAGTCCAGGGGCTGTCCAGACCGCTGGTGATGCTGAGGGGTGGCTGCCGCTGTCGGCGCGCCAGTTGGAGCAGCAGCAGCGGGCCGACGAGACCTTGGCGGCGGTGAGGGACTGGTTGGAGGCGGGGCGGCGCCCCAGCTGGCCAGAGGTGTCGGCGCGGGGGGCTGAGGTGAAGGCCTACCACTCCCAATGGGGTTGCTTCCAGCTCCACGACGGGGTGGTCTACCGCCGGTGGCAGGAGCCCCGGGGTAAGGGCGACATCCTCCAGCTGTTGGTTCCCCGTGTGCTTCGTCCCCAGGTACTGCAGCTGGTCCACGGCTCGGTGGGAGCGGGGCACTTCGGGAACTCCAAGACCCTGCATCGCCTGCGCGGGCGGTTCTACTGGCCAGGCTGTCGGCGGGACATTGAGCTCCACGTCCACTGCTGCGACACCTGCACTGCACAGAAAGGGCCTGGCCAGCGTTCCCATGCCCCGCTCCAGCAGTACCTGGTGGGAGCACCGATGGAGCGGGTGGGGGTCGACGTCCTGGGGCCATTCCCGGTCACCGACTCCGGCAACCGCTACGTCCTCGTGGCCATGGACTACTTTACTAAATGGCCCGAGGCGTATGCGGTGCCGGACCAGGGCGCCGCCTCCACCGCGGAGAAGCTGGTGGAGGAGATGTTTGCCCGTTTCGGGGTCCCCGAGGAGCTCCACAGCGACCAGGGACGGAACTTTGAGTCCCAGGTCTTTGGGGAGGTCTGCCGGCGGCTGGGGGTGCATAAGACAAGGACGACGCCGCTCCACCCCCAGAGCGACGGGTTGGTGGAGCGGTTCAACTGCACCCTGGCCACCCAGCTCGCCATCCTCACCAGCCAGCACCAACGGGACTGGGACCGCCACCTTCCCCTGGTCCTGTGGTCCTATCGGACGGCGGTGCAGGAGACCAGCCACTGCACGCCAGCGGCCCTCATGTTCGGGCGGGAGCTCCGGACACCGGTGGACTTGGTGTTCGGGTCCCCGCCCGAACCTGAGATTGCCGGGGGTGCGGCGATGGAGTAATTCCGCCGACTGAGGGATCGCCTGCTGGTGGTTCACGACTACACCCGCCAGGCTCAGGCTGCCTCTGGGGTGAGGCAGAAGAGGGGCTATGACACACGCTGTAGGGGCCGTGCGTTCATACCCGGGGACAGGGTGTGGGTGTACTGCCCCGTGCGAAAGAGAGGGGTCGGCCCTAAGCTGCGGAGCCACTGGCAGGGGCCTGGGGAGATCCTTGGAGTGGTGTCCGAGGTCGTCTACCGACTGCGGATGCCGGGACGGGGCCGAGTGGTAGTGCTGCATCGGGACAGGCTCTCGCCGTACCGCCCCCTCGCCCCCGCTGTTGCGGAGGAGGGGGGGGCCGGAACGGGGGGCCCCCCGGCCCCTGCTGGCTCCCCTGCCCCTGACGGGGCCACTGGCCCCGCGGTTGCCACTCCCGGAAGGATTCAGCGGCCTACCCGGCGGCGCCGGCCGCCCGAACACTTGAGGGACTATGTGTCGGGTGAGGGGGCCGTCGGGGACGACTGACCCCTCAGGGGGGGGCTGTGTGGCGATCGCGGCCAGGTGTGGCGATCACGGCCACGCCCCCTATGGGCGCAAGGGGTTCTGGGGGTGCAACCTGGTGGGGTTTGGACTATATCGGCGCCCCAGAATCCCTGTGGCATTGGTGGTTGGGGAGTACTGATTGTGTGTCATTGTGTGTGTGTTCTCATGTATGCAGTGTTTTGTTATGACCGTGAGTGAGGGTGTTTGTTATGATCGTCAGGTGTGCTGTGTTTCTGTCTGTGTGGGCGTGTTCAAATAAAGGCAACTCCCGGGGTTGTGCGGTGTATGGGGCACGGGAGTTGCGTACCCTAAACCTGGGCTCCTGTCTCACTCCTTCCTTGCCGTCGCCACAATATACTGTATCGTTAAATAAATAAGCCTTTGTATAATGTTAGTTAGCATTCGCATCGTCACTGTAGCCACGAAGTCCGGTACTGAGGCCATGCCAATCTCCTCACTTCTTTATTGTGTAGTAGTTGAAAATGAGACGATCTTTTTGTGCTGCCCTCTTGACAAAGTCGTTTGCTGCTTTGCTCACTTCCGTTTCTCTTCTCATGCACTGATTCGCTTAAGCTGAACAGCCAATCAGAGGGATTTTTCTCACCGACGGCCTCCGTCCCCGATTCAACATGCTGAATCGGCTGAACAAACACTGACAAGGGCCGACTAGTGCCAACGGTGTGGGACACACCGCAAAAATTCGGGCCACAGACGCTCACTGGCAGCCCGACATTCGCCAACGGCCGACCGTCGGCCCGGTGTGTCAGAGCCTTTAGGGTACGGAGCCGACAGTGCGGGGTGTGTGTGTGTGTGTGGGGGCTCGGTTTATTATTTGTTTTGTAGGAATAGTGAAAAGTGGCACAAAAAAAAAATGTTGTATTGATAATATATATTTATATAATGTTGCTTTCTGGAAAAATACTTAATTAAAACACATGTGTGACCATATAATATAGATAGATAGGTATAGAGATAAGATATCCCACTATTGTATTTTTATCATCTCTAACAAATCCTTACCTTTTCTAAGTAGACTGATGTTCGATCGATGTCGTAGTTTCATAATCTCTCATAAAATCCTTACACCTTCACAATAGGCTGATTTCCATCTTTAAAGCTAACAGGATACCTCATAGACCCGTTTCTCTTCATGGAGACACAGCTGGGTCCAGGGGAGTCTGCTCTCTCCTGCTGCTCTGGGCTTCAACACAACACACACAGCTTTTACTCAGACTAATGATGGTGTCACACACACACACACATATATATAAATACGTATATATATATATATATATATATATATATATTAGTGACGGGCCGATAACAGCGTTATCGGCTGCGTTAACGCGAGCTTTCATATCGGCGATATGGGCATATTTTTATCGCGGATATTAACGCGAACCGAAATCCTCCGGTAGCACTCCCCCCGCTCAACAATTCGGCAACTGAAGGCTCCGGTAGCGCCTCGCGGTCAACAAAAAGCTCCCCCCCCCCCGGCTCAGCTCAACAATCTCGCAGACCCACTTGTAGTCATTATTTAGGCAATATAAGTCATTATATAGGTAATATAAGGCATTATTTAAGTGCTATAAGACATTACTTAGGAAATATAAGTCATTATTTAGGTAGCAAACACATTATGGACACCTTCGACAACATTCAAATGAGCCACTTTAATCTAGATTAACCTAGATTAATTTAAATATTAATCTAGATTAATCTAGATCAAATATTTTAATCTATGCCCATCTCTAATATATATATATATATATATATATATATATATATATATATATATATATATATATATACACATACACATACACATATATACTGTATATCACTGCTGAGCTCTGAGATGGACAACAGTCACAGACAGTTAGAGATCCTCTTCTTACCTCTCAGCTCTGCTCTGTTCCCCATGTTCCCCAGACAGAGTGGTTTTAGAGGGAGGACCCCCCTCCTCTCTCTCCTCAGCCATAGTGGACCGGAGACCTGGATATTGGGAGCGTGATGCCGTGCCGTGCCATTAGGCGGTGCCCATGTCTCTCTCCCCCCCCTCTCTCTGGGGAGCGTGGCAGCACGCCCCCCAGCACCCCCCCCCCCCCCCCCCCCCCCCCCGCCGCTCAACAATCGCGCAGCAGCAGCAGCAGCACCAGCAGCAGCACTCCCCCCCCCCTCCCCGCTCAACAATCGCGCGATTGTTGAGCGGGGAGGGGGGGGGGGAGTGCTGCTGCTGGTGCTGGTGCTGCCGCAGCAGCAGCAGCAGCAGCTGCTGCTGCGGCTGCGCGATTGTTGAGCGGGGAGGGGGGGGGGGAGTGAATAAAAAAGGGGAGCGTGCACCAGCAGCAGCACTCCCCCCCCCCCCTCCCCGCTCAACAATCGCGCAGCGCATAAAAAAAAAAGAATAAAAAAGGGGAGTGTGGCATCACGCTCCCAATATCCAGGTCTCCGGTCCACTATGGCTGAGGAGAGAGAGGAGGGGGGTCCTCCCTCTAAAACCACTCTGTCTGGGGAACATGGGGAACAGAGCAGAGCTGAGAGGTAAGAAGAGGATCTCTAACTGTCTGTGACTGTTGTCCATCTCAGAGCTCAGCAGTGATATACAGTATATATGTGTATGTGTATGTGTATATATATATATATATATTAGAGATGGGCATAGATTAAAATATTTGATCTAGATTAATCTAGATTAATCTAGATTAATATTTAAATTAATCTAGGTTAATCTAGATTAAAGTGGCTCATTTGAATGTTGTCGAAGGTGTCCATAATGTGTTTGCTACCTAAATAATGACTTATATTTCCTAAGTAATGTCTTATAGCACTTAAATAATGCCTTATATTACCTATATAATGACTTATATTGCCTAAATAATGACTACAAGTGGGTCTGCGAGATTGTTGAGCTGAGCCGGGGGGGGGGGGGGGGGGGGGGGGGGAGCTTTTTGTTGACCGCGAGGCGCTACCGGAGCCTTCAGTTGCCGAATTGTTGAGCGGGGGGAGTGCTACCGGAGGATTTCGGTTCGCGTTAATATCCGCGATAAAAATATGCCCATATCGCCGATATGAAAGCTCGCGTTAACGCAGCCGATAACGCTGTTATCGGCCCGTCACTAATATATATATATATATATATATATATATATATATATATATATATATATATATATATATATATATATATATATATTAGTGTTGCACCGATACCATTTTTTGGCCCCCGATACCGATACCGATACCCGGCTGTGCAGTATCGGCCGATACCGATACCATACCGATACCACGCCGGAAAAAAAATATATATATATATATATATATATACACAAGCTTTTTTTCTTCTAATACTAAAGAACTGCATACTCACTTGGATGTAAAATCATTGCTATCATGGCTTAATTACTAGTATAATTAGATAATATAGTATAACTAGATATAATTACTAGTATGTAGCGGGGGGAGGGGAATCGGGGAGAAGCCGATTACAGCTTAACTCGTCGTCTGTGATGCGGTCACTGTCTGTCCATTTGAGCGATCTCCCGCCTGTGAGCAAGACGCGTCTCCCTCTCTCTCCTGCTTTTTCCCCTCTTCTCCTTGTTTGTGACCGCATGGCACCCCGGGGAGCGGGGGGGGGGGGGCATGGGTGGTGACCGGGTGCGTCGCACCGGCAGGCGGACCCGCTCACTGAGTTTCCCCGCACCGGCGCGTCCGCAGGCGTATGGAGTCAGAATAGTGTCATCATTCAAACCTGAAAAAAAAGGTTTCAAAGGCTTGTAAGTCTGTGTTTGAAAACTCAACACCTTGTAAAAAAGGTTTTGCACCACTGAAAAAAGAGATTATAGCCTGAAAAAAAAAAGTCAAACATCTGCAAACATGATTTTGTGTTCTATTTTATTTCTTCATCATTTTCACCAACACATTTTCAAAGCTAAAATGTTTTCACAAACACATTTTCAAAGTTTAAAAATGTTCACCAGCGCATTTGCAGAGTTTCAAATCTGACACTGTTCTAACAGTGTATTACTTTGTTTCCCGGTTTCGAAACCTTGTAAATGGGATTCTGCAAACAGCTGTTCAAACATTGAGAAATACGTTTTGAAAGGTTGAATATTTATTTTTAAAAACTTGTAAAGGTGTAAATTTACACCATTGCAATGTATTTTTTCAGAACTTAATTTTCAGCACGGACTTTTCAGAGATTTGACCACACGGGCGCAAGCTTGCGAGTCACGTGATTATTGACACTGTTCTGACGCCGTTCGTTTTGAAACTCCTTTAGCTCAAAGCTCTGAAAACGTGGTTCTGAAAAAAAGGGAAAAAAACCTTCCTGGGGGCGGGACCATCTTGCTCTAAACCTATTGGTTGCTCTCTGCTGAGGCACAGTCCAATCACATGCGCCGTTGACCGGGCTGTGCGGGATTGACAGTGCTCTGCCGATGACAAGAATAACAAGCGACTTGCGTGGTTGATTTTGTTGTCTATTTTCTGGAACCATGGCTGGTAGACAGGCGAGCAATTTTATTCTGTATTGTTTGCGTTCTAACCACCCGCGAGCCTCCTGCGGCTCGCCAAGCTGTCATTTGCAACACGTTCTCATCCCAACTCGTAATATACCGACGGTTTGTCACGCCCCTAGACGTGATACTGACGCAAAATGTACCCTCCCGCGTCTGTGTGAAACGATCTGTGTGAAACAATCTCATAAACCCGTTCGCGGTGGTAAGAGACGAGCAGAGTCTACAGCGTCCGCTCGCAGAACAGAGTCTACAGCGTCCGCAGTCTACTGTGAAACAATTCACTCCATAAAGGATTATGGTTAGGGTTATGGTTAGCGTAATCTATCACCGTGACCGGGTTATTATTGGAGTGAATGGACGCTGTAGACTAATTTGTGGCTCGCATGGCATAAATAATAGTCATACTTTGCGGTCACGTGACTACCATGGATACCTGGAGGGCAACAAACGCTGGCAAAATGGCCAACCAGGGGAATTGCAGCCTTGCAGATTTCCGATACTTAAATAAATCAACTATTTAGACCATTTGTCACAAAATGTTAAAATTAGATATGAAGAGAAGATAAACATACTCGGAACTTGTGATCCATACACAGCACCCGCTGATGTAGGTTATTCTTGCTTTGAAGCTGGCAAAGACTCTACCAGATCGTGAAACGATCTGGGGGTTCTCATAAACCCGTTCGCGGTGGTAAGAGACCAGCAGAGTCTACAGAGTCCATTCACTCCAATAATACCCCGGTCACGGTGATAGATTACGCTTACCATAACCCTAAACATAACCCTTTATGGAGTGAATTGTTTCACAGTAGACTGCGGACGCTGTAGACTCTGCTCTGCGAGCGGACGCTGTAGACTCTGCTCGTCTCTTACCACCGCGAACGGGTTTATGAGATTGTTTCACACAGACGCGGGAGGGTACATTTTGCGTCAGTATCACGTCTAGGGGCGTGACAAACCGTCGGTATATTACGAGTTGCGATGAGAACGTGTTGCAAATTACAGCTTGGCGAGCCGCAGGAGGCTCGCGGGCGGTTAGAACGCAAACAATACAGAATAAAATTGCTCGCCTGTCTACCAGCCATGGTTCCAGAAAATAGACAACAAAATCAACCGCGCAAGTCGCTTGTTAGTCATCGGCAGAGCACTGTCAATCCCGCACAGCCCGGTCAACGGCGCATGTGATTGGACTGTGCCTCAGCAGAGAGCAACCAATAGGTTTAGAGCAAGATGGTCCCGCCCCCAGGAAGGTTTTTTTTTTTCCTTTTTTTCAGAACCACGTTTTCAGAGCTTTGACGCTAAAGGAGTTTCAAAACGAACGGCGTCAGAACAGTGTCAATAATCACGTGACTCGCAAGCTTGCGCCCGTGTGGTCAAATCTCTGAAAAGTCAGTGCTGAAAATTAAGTTCTGAAAAAATACATTGCAATGGTGTAAATTTACACCTTTACAAGTTTTTAAAAATAGATATTCAACCTTTCAAAACGTATTTCTCAATGTTTGAACAGCTGTTTACAGAATCCCATTTACAAGGTTTCAAAACCGGGAAACAAAGTAATACACTGTTAGAACAGTGTCAGATTTGAAACTCTGCAAATGCGCTGGTGAACATTTTTAAACTTTGAAAATGTGTTTGTGAAAACATTTTAGCTTTGAAAATGTGTTGGTGAAAATGATGAAGAAGATAAAATAGAACACAAAATCATGTTTGCAGATGTTTGACTTTTTTTTTTCAGGCTATAATCTCTTTTTTCAGTGGTGCAAAACCTTTTTTACAAGGTGTTGAGATTTCAAACACAGACTTACAAGCCTTTGAAACCTTTTTTTTCAGGTTTGAATGATGACACTATTCTGACTCCATACAGGCGGAGCAACTTTTCTGTGCGCCGCGCGGCTGAACCGCGCGCCCTCCGCGTCTCCGGTGCTTTTTTTTCTTTCTTTTTTTTGGTACTTTGTCGTCGTCGCTTGTCGGTCGGTCAACATGCGCGGCCGGGCGGCCGGAGTGGGCCAATAGGATAGCTGCTTGGCACGGCATGCGCTGAACACGTGTGATCACACGCAGCAGTGAGTGAAGGGAGAGAAAGACGCAAAGCGCTGCGTTCCAAGTTTCATATTAGTATATGTAAATGGCATCGGCGCATTATTTGTTCGTACTCGCCGATACCGATACCAGCATTTTAGCGCGGTATCGGGGCCCCTCCCGATACTAGTATCGGTATCGGTGCAACACTAATATATACAACCCAGTCTCACACCCAACTCGTCACATATTGAGGCCTGGTCACTGACCCATCTCGTCAACATTTGCAGCAGAAGGTACCCCCGTAGCGTCGCTCCTGGACGACTCGCGCCGCCCCATAGACCTGGGGGGTATTACACAAAACTAGGATACATAAATCCAGGATAATTGAGTAAGCACGGCTTGGACTATTCTGCTCGGCGGTATCCTGGCTTATTCGGTTGCACGATTGCCAAGCCAGGATAAATAGGCGCGGCTAAATCACGTCAGGTGAAGCTATAGTTGGGATAAGCGGCTTGAATAGACCTCGCGATCGCTCACAGAATCACCGATCGGAACATGGCGTTTCATACGTCACGGCCGTTGAACAGCTCCTTATTGGATACCCGACCCAAGCCCGACGGGACCCGAGGGGACCTGACGGTACCCGACGGGCCGGGTCGGGTTTGGACAGATATTTAGAAATGATGCTCGGGTTCGGGTCGGGCTCGGTGACGTCTGCGCGATTTGAAATGTGCAATTTAAAACAGCTTATTATGCATGGTAGCCAATGGGCTGTATCACATGTTGCAAAGGTTCGATTGTGTGATTAAAATACATTTTATAAATAGGACATAAGCATGTTGCAACCCAGTCTCATATAAAAACGTACCCTGACTACGTTGGTCCAAAGTGCCACACGTAGAGGGGTTTTCCCATGGTGTCCAAGTCACGTGACTTTCAAGGTTCACGTGACTTTTTCAGATTGGGACTCCCTTGTGATGTCACTCCGTCTGACGGATCAAACCCTCGCCCACAACATGTCTGAGGTTGATTTGCTGATCAACACATTATTCCGTGGCAGCGGGAGAAACTAATGTTGACAAAGTGACGAGTTACGATCGGATGTTTGTCCGCTGTTTAATTTTGATGGTGTGTGGGCATCCGTCCTGTGGTTAGTTATTACTCCTGTATCAGAGCTATAGAGTAAACAACTCTATAAACAACTCTATGTTTACTCTATAGCTCTGATTCCTGCACCATGTTTCAATGACGTCAGGTTGCTAGGGGCTACGGCTGACAGACGCCACCTGTCCCATTGGGAGGACCTATCAGCCGGAAGTACTGTCCTTACTGTACTATTGTTTGTAATGTCATAAGTGTTGACAATAAAGTTTGTTAAAAAAAACAACAACAACAACTATTATTGTCCCACACCACAATGTATATCCCACAATGTTAACTCCAAACAATTCACGTTTGTCCAATTCATGGACAAACAAAGCAGCTGGAAACACGTCTAAAACACTTGAAATAAAATGTAGCCTATATTTATATGTTTACAACATCAATCTCCCTATAATATGAACAAAATATGATCAGGTTATACTTTCTCTCTTGAAAACGGGCAAAACGCTAACCCTAACCCGGAAAATGAATTTAAAAAACTACAAACGTTCGGAAAATGCAATACACTGAAGTGTGCGGCGCCATGTTTTTTCCGCCATGTTTTTTGTAGTTCTAAAATGTTTAGTTAACGTTTTCCCTATTATGTGAAAATGTGTCAAGGAACTTCGCAAGTGTATTATATGTTTTAGGGACCGGGGAGCACATTTATTTGGTCAGATTTCATTTTTACTATTGTTAATTGGGTGAAATCTGGTTTTGACCTTACCCAGTAGCGCCCCCTGATGGTTTGGCAAAGGCTACAAAGGCCATGATAGAAGAAGTCAAGAGCTTTCCAAAAATGTTTTCCCCATGTTTGTATCACATTGTGTTGCTTTTCTGTAAGCCTTTAAAAGAGCCTTAGGTTTTTGGTTCAAAGGGCATTCCTGGGGAGCAGGAACCACCCAGAATGTTCACAGTGGCAGATCTGTACTCTGCAGCTCAAGACCTTTCCAACAATGTCTTCATTGTCATCCTACGACAAAGTTTCATTTTTAACTTGCTCACTGCCAAGGCACTTACTGATGTGTACTTTCTCACAGCCTATATAGAGCCAAGATGGATAAAATCACTAAAACATATTTTAAGGGATATTTAGTGGCAAAATGTGTTCAACATATTGATGGTGACCTTATCCTTAGTCATGCTTTTCAATTTGGAGCAGTTTAGACCCCATTTACCCATTAAACTATTTAATGTTTCATATCAATATTTCCATATTACTTAATATGACCATTTAGCATTGTGTTCGCTTCCCCAGGGCTGACAGGATAGTACATAATATGGTAATGCGGATGTATGTCTGTGTGCAGTTACATTTTTACACACAGTTGTTTTTAATTGACCAAGATATGAGCTTTTGAAAGAAAGTAGGCCTGTGTCGTATGCAAAGGGCTTTAGAACTACAAAAAACATGGCGGAAAAACATGGCGCCGCACACTTCATTGTATTGCATTTTCCGAACGTTTGTAGTTTTTTAAATTCATTTTCCGGGTTAGGGTTAGCGTTTTGCCCGTTTTCAAGAGAGAAAGTATAACCTGATCATATTTTGTTCATATTATAGGTAGATTGATGTTGTAAACATATAAATATAGGCTACATTTTATTTCAAGTGTTTTTAGACGTGTTTCCAGCTGCTTTGTTTGTCCATGAATTGGACAAACGTGAATTGTTTGGAGTTAACATTGTGGGATATACATTGTGGTGTGGGACAATAATAGTTGTTGTTGTTGTTTTTTTAACAAACTTTATTGTCAACACTTATGACATTACAAACAATAGTACAGTAAGGACAGTACTTCCGGCTGTCAGCCGTAGCCCCTAGCAACCTGACGTCATTGAAACATGGTGCAGGAATCAGAGCTATAGAGTAAACATAGAGTTGTTTATAGAGTTGTTTACTCTATAGCTCTGATACAGGAGTAATAACTAACCACAGGACGGATGCCCACACACCATCAAAATTAAACAGCGGACAAACATCCGATCGTAACTCGTCACTTTGTCAACATTAGTTTCTCCCGCTGCCACGGAATAATGTGTTGATCAGCAAATCAACCTCAGACATGTTGTGGGCGAGGGTTTGATCCGTCAGACGGAGTGACATCACAAGGGAGTCCCAATCTGAAAAAGTCACGTGAACCTTGAAAGTCACGTGACTTGGACACCATGGGAAAACCCCTCTACGTGTGGCACTTTGGACCAACGTAGTCAGGGTACGTTTTTATATGAGACTGGGTTGCAACATGCTTATGTCCTATTTATAAAATGTATTTTAATCACACAATCGAACCTTTGCAACATGTGATACAGCCCATTGGCTACCATGCATAATAAGCTGTTTTAAATTGCACATTTCAAATCGCGCAGACGTCACCGAGCCCGACCCGAACCCGAGCATCATTTCTAAATATCTGTCCAAACCCGACCCGGCCCGTCGGGGTACCGTCAGGTCCCCTCGGGTCCCGTCGGGCTTGGGTCGGGTATCCAATAAGGAGCTGTTCAACGGCCGTGACGTATGAAACGCCATGTTCCGATCGGTGATTCTGTGAGCGATCGCGAGGTCTATTCAAGCCGCTTATCCCAACTATAGCTTCACCTGACGTGATTTAGCCGCGCCTATTTATCCTGGCTTGGCAATCGTGCAACCGAATAAGCCAGGATACCGCCGAGCAGAATAGTCCAAGCCGCGCTTACTCAATTATCCTGGATTTATGTATCCTAGTTTTGTGTAATACCCCCCAGGTCTATGGGGCGGCGCGAGTCGTCCAGGAGCGACGCTACGGGGGTACCTTCTGCTGCAAATGTTGACGAGATGGGTCAGTGACCAGGCCTCAATATGTGACGAGTTGGGGTGAGACTGTGTTGAATATATATGTATATATATATATGTGTGTGTGTGTGACACCATCATTAGTCTGAGTAAAAGCTGTGTGTGTGTTGTGTTGAAGCCCAGAGCAGCAGGAGAGAGCAGACTCCCCTGGACCCAGCTGTGTCTCCATGAAGAGAAACGGGTCTATGAGGCATCCTGTTAGCTTTAAAGATGGAAATCAGCGTATTGTGAAGGTGTAAGGATTTTATGAGAGATTATGAAACTACGACATCGATCGAACATCAGTCTACTTAGAAAAGGTAAGGATTTGTTAGAGATGATAAAAATACAATAGTGGGATATCTTATCTCTATACCTATCTATCTATATTATATGGTCACACATGTGTTTTAATTAAGTATTTTTCCAGAAAGCAACATTATATAAATATACTGTACATATATTATCAATACAACATTTTTTTTTTGTGCCACTTTTCACTATTCCTACAAAACAAATAATAAACCGAGCCCCCACACACACACACACACACCCCGCACTGTCGGCTCCGTACCCTAAAGGCTCTGACACACCGGGCCGACGGTCGGCCGTTGGCGAATGTCGGGCTGCCAGTGAGCGTCTGTGGCCCGAATTTTTGCGGTGTGTCCCACACCGTTGGCACTAGTCGGCCCTTGTCAGTGTTTTTTCAGCCGATTCAGCATGTTGAATCGGGGACGGAGGCCGTCGGTGAGAAAAACTTATTGGCTGTTCAGCTTAAGCGAATCAGTTTGTCAAGAGGGCACGCACAAAAAGATCGTCTCATTTTCAACGCCAGTGCCAAACTGCAAACTGTCTGAGCGAGAGTGGTGTGAAAATGGTAGACAAGCGCTGCTTTGTTTCATGTTTGTATATATCCGCAGTCCTGGGTATGCCGGTGTCCCTTTTTGAATGACGAATGGAGACTATTGCCACCTGCTGGTATGGAGAGTTATTTCCTCTCACGCAGGCACAGAACATACGTGCTAGTTGGCGGTTGGTTGTTGTCTTTTCAGTGTGTTCAAGTGCAACTTATTCGGCCTTCGTCACCCCCAGTTCTTTGATGTTGGTTTGGTGTGTCAGGGCCTTTACACACACACACACACACACACACACACACACACACACACACACACACACACACACACACACACACACACACACACACACACAAAACCCGCACTGTAGCTGTGGCCATGGCTGTAGCCCGCCATGGCCCAGGCCAGGTTAATTTGCAAAACACTATGGGGGGAAGTGGACATGTCTGCAAGACAACTAAAGGAATCTACACAATAAAGAAGTGAGGAGACTGGCATGGCCTCAGTACCGGACTTCGTGGCTACAGTGACGATGCGAATGCTAACTAACATTATACAAAGGCTTATGTATTTAACTATATATTATAGAAGCTTCTATATTTTCTGTGGTGTATAGTTCATATATTCCACGACAGACATTATTGTACAATGCATACACAAATAGCCACTAGCCAGCCTTCTCAAAGATAATGTAATACATGTACATTAGAGGAGGAATATGTAAGGGATAATGCCCAACGAGGTGTCCATTAACAGAAATGAATGGACGACGCGGAGGCGTGGTCCATCCAAGGTTGCTTCCGCGAAGTCCATTCATTTCTGTTAATGGACACCTTGAAGGGCTTTATCCTGCTTATGGTCACTTACAAAATAAATAAATATTTAATCAATTAATAATACTTTAACGTGTTTTAGAGTTAAAATCATGAGGTTTTTTTATTTTTACAAGTCAAGCAGACTATTTAATATCTCCCGTATGCAGGCGTTGCCAAGCAGTGTGGCCATAGCGACCCGACCGCAGCAGTTGATCAGTGATGGGAAGTGAGATGATGGCTTAACCTTACGTTATGTGATACAAAGTATCATTTCAGAAGGCCAGTGCACTACTTACCGCTTCTGTGTGTCCAGAGGATGATGCGAAATGTTGATTTTTTTTTTTTCAGCATGTTCCCCAGGAAGTGGACACCCATCGGCTCCCTGGAGTACCACACATCAGATGCCACAGTGATGGAGCGCTTCGGGTGGAGATAAAACGATTCTGCTTATGGTGGACACTTGGAGATCTACTTTTTAAAACTTTTTACTGGACACAGAGGATCCCTGGGCCTGGCGAACATGAACCCTCGTAGGTTGTCCTTGTGTGGGTCGTTCGGATCTTTATGGTTTTTTGTCTGAGGATTATGCGCTAAGCTGACGTATTCAACGCCATGCTCGTCTCTTTGGATGATAAAAGATGTCATGGTCAGCTCACGGCTCACGCCGAACGTGAGCCGTGAGCTGACATCCAGCTGTGTTTTGCCACGCCGAGCAAAACACAGCTGGATGTCAAACCACACCTTTCTGACGAGGCCGAGGGGCGTATCGGGAGGCAGCGCAGATGAACATCTGATTCTTTGAAGGTCCAACTCAGTGATGCGAGGATGGTGGAAGCTGGTGTCCTTCCCACTCTTTCTGTAACGCTTCTAGCCTGGCAAGTGTTGTGAAAAGCAGTTTCTCTTAAAACTCTTACTCGTGTTCTTTAATGAAGCGAAGAAGAAGTTAGAATAGAATAGAAGAAGTTTTAGTTTACTCAATAATCAGTTTTATTCTTAACAGTAGAATGTGCAGAGTTTTACAGAGGTCTGGGTCCAACTATGTTTCCCTGACAGAAAAACAAAGTGTGTGTCAGTTCACGAAGTCTGCACACCAACTATCCCTGACCCAGGAAGTTATATACACATTAGTGAAAACGTCATAAGGGCTGTCTGTTGACGTCTTCCCACCTTGTCCTTGTGGTATCTGACTCCAGCGTTAGATTGTCCCTCCGGTATTATCCGAAAGAATCTTTACATGTACAGAGACGAGCCTGCCTGTTCTTTGCTATCATATGACTAACACTTCCTGCTCTTTGCAACAAACTGATCTCTACTCTACACATGTCACCAACAACGTACTCATTCTGATCATGAGGAGTTGCCTTTATAATTATATGCCTCTGCTTATATCTCATGATTCTGTCTTACTTCAGCAGAAAGGCACCGAGATTAGTGTGACCCTAATTATTGGTCATATGATAGATATATATATATATAAACTTTATTACAGGCTCTAGACCCAATAGACAACAACAGATACATAAACACATACAAACATACTCTTATTCATGAGAGTCTTAAAAGGCACCCATACCAATGTTTCCACAGATATGATTGATATCTGACCGAGCTGCACCTGGGGCTTGTGAGCATCATTATAATACAGTTTTGTGACTCATCAAGTCGAGACATAAACTTAAACATCAGGTTCCTCAAGAGAGCCTGTAAAGTGCTTAGCCCTGAGTCACAAAAGAGCTTACTAGCACTGCTACTCCTGGGCTTTTTCAGTAGTATCCTCAGACAGTCACAAATGACAGTCATCATTTGCGCAGGGTCTCCTTTTTGTAGCTGACCCATAATGGGGCTGCATACATAGGGGTGCAGTAAGAACAAAACAAGTTTACTTTCACATCATCAGAACAGTAGTGGAATTTCCTGACTAACATGTTTGCTTGGACGTACAACATTCGTCTCTGCCTGTACATGTCAGCATCATCTTCCATCTTGTCAGTGATGATGTGCCCAAGATATTTCATACAGTTAGATACACAGAGGGATTGCCCTGACAGGTAAAACATTGGAAAGTGCAGCTTCTGATCTTCCTTGGTCCTACATATCAATACAACACTCTTTTTTGCATTGTACTGTACGTCAAACTCAACCCCATACTCTGAGCATATATCCAACAGCTGCTGGAACCCAACAGTGCTGGGGGACATAATAGCCAAATCATCTGCGTACATCAGATGGTTTAACAGAGTGTTCCCTATCAGACAACCTGTCTTACACTTCCCCAACTGCTTTGACAGGTTGTCCATGTATAGGTTGAACAGGGCTGGAGACAGAAGCCCCCCCTGCCGTACCCCATTGCCTAAACTGAAGGGTGAGGATAGGCTGTTTCCCCATTTCACCTGCATACCTTGGTTGGCATACCAGTAAACCAGGATTCGTATGATGCATCCAGGCACACCCCTAAGCATGAGTTTAGTAAAAAGCTTATGGTGATTTACTCTGTCAAATGCCTTGGATGCATCAATAAACCCTAGAAACATTGTAGAGCCCTGCCTTCTGTAGGATTCAACAGTTTCTTTCAAGGCATAGATACATAGATCTGTACTGTGCTTAGACTTAAAGCCAAATTGATTTTCTGTGGTGTAAATGAACTCACTCAGTCTATCTAGTAGCATATTTTCTAGCACCTTTGAAAGAATGCTGGCTAAGGCGATGGGTCTATAGTTGTCCAAACTCCCTATTTTACCTGTATAAAATACAGTATAACCATACCTTCACAAGCCAGACCCACATCAGAAAGATGTAGGGTCTGGCACTGCTCCATTGGCAGTGTGGGCGGGATAAACGGTTGTCTTTCAAGTTCCCTCTGCACGCAATAGGATAGCGCTACAACCAATCAGAGCAACGAAGAAGGTGACGTAGTCAGAGCGACGGCTCTGACTACGTGATTAATCAAAACTCCGAATACATATTTATTTTCGAGGAAAGACTTCAGTGCCGTTTTTTGTTATTTTCTCAAAGAAAATGTTAACTTCAAGTCTTGAAGAGTCGCGGCCAAAGCCGAGTCAAAAGACAGCCGTTCGCCAGCAGCAGCAGCCATTGTTTCCCTCTAACACGGAACCGTTGCAACTCTGTCGTCATGGTAGCCCGGCTTCCGACTCCGCCCCTCACGCTGTGATTGGTCTGACAGATTTTCTGTTTCCAGCAGCGCAAACCAACGGAGAAGTGCTAGACTGACCCTGGCTGCAAAATAAATTTGCTGCCGCTAGGGGCGTCTAGATTTCTAGGCTATAACGCTTCAGTATCGCCTTAAAAAAACCGCATTACTGGTCTTGAACACAGTGTCACTAATGATGTTGACGTCACTTAAATGGCGGTTAATACCATATTTTGGCCGCCTGTGTTCCTGTCAGCCTTCCCTGCAGACCCATCCTCTGTACAATTGTCCTGTTTGACAATACAAGAATTATGTTATGCACACCAAATACATTAAAAACATTATATAGTCTCCTGCAAATAAAATTAGCACCACAACAAAGAAGCAAGTCTCTAAAATCAGAAGTAATAAGCTGAGCTGCCAACTCTCACGGATTGAGCGCGAGTCTCACGTCACACATTCTCATTCTAATGTTACCTCTTTGCAAATTTTATACGGAATCGTCTCGTAGACTATTAAGAAAGTAAAGACGCAGAAATACATTCATATGCAATGACACAGTAGGTTACAAACAAACTCACTGCCAGGCAGGGACGGACTGGCCATTGGGCAATGTGGGCAAATGCCCACAAACGCTCGGCCTGGTGATGCCGCCGCAATAAAGCGGAGCGGAGCGGCTGTATCAATAGGCGGCCACGGCCGCAAATAACTAAATAAATGAATAAATGGGGTAAATAAATAAAGCAGAGCGGCTGCGTCAATAGGCGGCCGCAAATCAATAAATTAATAAATAAAAATAATAAAAAATAAAGCGGAGCTGCAGGCGGTCACCGCAGGCGGTAGTTTATTTTTATTTTTTATTTGTGACAAATAATAGCCTATAATAGCAGTATATGCTTACACTTGTAAATTGTTGGCTCTGTCATTACGCAGCCACAACGGGTAGTCTAATTGCATAATGACCCTGGCCGATCCGTGCTGGCTCCTTTAATTCATTTTCTTCTTCTTTGGTGGTAAACAAACAGCAGACAACGGTGTTTGGGGCTCATTACTGCCACCGCATGGATGTATTTTTCGTGCACCACAGCAGTGCATTGTGGGTGATATACAGCTCTGGAGTGACCGTCGATGTTGACTCGATCCCTCAGCCCTCAAGGGTCGATCTCACCAAGGGCACTTCAGCTTTTTAGAGAAATGGAATAGTCCTTAAGATGGCGCTGGGGATTCCCCCGAGGGCAAGGGCTGAGGGCAAGTGAGCGAGGTCGACTCAACCCAGTATTGAAAGGCAGCTATGTGGTAGGCTACTCATTTTGTAACTTTAATAAAGTTACAAAATGAGCAATATTGAAGAAGAAAATGAAAATTCAGTTGGAAATTGGATGTGTGATAACTTGAGTTTCCCTTAGAAACTCAAGTTATCACACATCCAAACTGAATTTGAATGATGACACCGTTATTCTCCGGTTGACCGTTTATTTGCTTGAGAGTCTCACACCTTATCATCACATGAACATCTGCTCCGGCACGAACTTAACTGTGGGAAAGCAGCACTTCGCGGACTCACTCAGTAAGTTAACTAGAACTTCCGGTAGTGCCATAGTGACTTGGGGTGGTATTGCAGTAAGTCATATACAAACAAATATACTATACCACAGGATGATGTATTATTCATTTTATTTATGTGTCAAAAAATGCAGCTATATTCTGAAAATGAAAAAGCATTTATGTTAATCCACTTTAATTTAAATTATGGTACAGATTTGCTTCCATACACCCTCCAGCCAATCAGAATCGAGTATTCACCCAGACCATGGTATAAAAGAATACAACAACCAAGCATCCACCCATGTCCAAATGGTTGTCATTGTTTCTCTAGAAGAGTCCAGATAGCAGACTCTGTACCCAGCAGTGTCTCAATAAGAAATGTCTGTCTATAGATTATCGTATTAACTTTAAAGATGAATGCCCCTCAAGTAGGGCTGGGCCCCAATATTTTGTTTGTTCGGTAGGTGAAGAGCGACTGGTCTATGAATCATTAGGGCTGGCCTGTGAGCTGTATTTTCTGATATACATGTACAGGTTATTCTCCTTTCTTTTATTCATTGTATTTCACTCATTCTTTATCTGTAGAATACTGCTGTGTCATGAGAGCACATCCTGTGTCTCTCTGTAAACTATAGGGACAATCCTGAGTGCCTGCTGAAACAGCAAGAAGATGCCCTAATGACCTCAGAAGGTTTTGAGTAGTACCCTTTTTTGAGTAGTAAATCTATACCTTCTTCCAGACGCATTGTTTCAGCTTGCCGGACTGCCACGTATGGTCTGGCTCAGGCCTATAAGAAGTGTGTGCATTAGAGAGGATACAGATTCGGACCCCATTGGGGGATTCGGACTCAGGTTCGGAGAAGATTTGGCCACCATTCAGATGCATTGAATGTCATCCTGCTTGTGTTCTCTGTAAATAAAAAAGTTATATACTCAGACACTTGTGGGAGCGGACCTCCATCATTTCATCATCCACAAACCAGTATTCTGGCAGCCGAGGAGAATACACCACACCTGAATATATAATTTCAAGCTTTGGATAATCGTTAGGTTTTCCAAACGAATATTCAGAGAGAAAAAATACCAATTCGTAGTGCAAGTCTTTCCCTGCCTGAATCGGAGCCGGCGGAGACCACTGCTGCGGAATCACATTTTTATCAGCTGATTATTTTCCGTTTTTCCTTTTCATTCCTACAGTGTTATTTTAATAACGCAAAACTACAATATCATGTAGGATTGCTGCGTGGACGTCAGTGGCTTTCAGATCCACTCATCAGTCCGAGTCCGACTCTGTTACTGCAGAGTTTCAATGTAACCTTAAGTTTCAAAAGACACACAGCTTCCATAGTATGAGAGTATACTTTCAACTACCACAGTGAAAATAGGTGGTTTGAACTTTGTGCAAGATAAATCACACAGGTGCTATTGTGGATGACCGTTCTATTCTATTTATTAAATTACCAACCTGTTATTATTAGTAAGTTGAGCTTTTTGGCATCTTTTGGCCTTGTTTAAACATTGAAATAGCTGCTAAATAACCTACATTCATTATTAAAACCTTTCTAAAACCTATAATAATCTTGTTAGCAGAGAGAGCAGACTCCCCTGTACCCAGGTGTGTACCCAGCAGTGTCTCTGTGATGAGTGACAGCTATATGAATTATCCTCCTGTATTTAAACATGGACGCCCCTGGAGTAAGAAGAGGTAGGAGCTTCAAACAGATCATAAAACAGACCATAACATCAGACTCTACTTATCAGATGTCAGGAGAAGTCAGGAGAATCTAAATAGTTTTGGACCTTCAAACTCCCCAGTAAGCAGTATTTACAATGGTGTGTGTGTGTGTGTGTGTGTGTGTGTGTGTGTGTGTGTGTGTGTCTGTGTGTTCGTTCGCCACAGACAACACCAGGAGAGGGCAAAGGTTACCAGTGCTCAGTCTGTACAGCAGCAAACAGAGCTGATCAAGGTGTGTAAATGTCCAATAGGACATTTGATTTAGCTGGAAGGTTCACTTCCCAGATTACCCACAATGCACATGAGAGTCAGAGGCAGGAGGAAGAGGAGGTGGTGGATGGTGAGGAAGAGGAGCAGAGGAGGCGTGCCATAGAGGGAGTTGTAGACATCACAGTTCTCTGCCTGAAGCAGTTGAAGCAGGAGGAGCTGGCCGACTCGACAGTCTCAGGATTCACTCATTCATTCTCGTCCCTCTCGCTGTGAATGTCACTCTCACACGTGCACATACGCATTGCACGCGCTTGTATGCGCATAGACAGACAGACCAATAGACAGACCAATAAACAGACGGATGGACGGACCGATAGACAGACCAACATACCGACAGACAGACAGATAGAGGGCTGAGAGGTGAGTCACACAGACAGACAGACAGACAGATAGAGGGCTGAGAGGTGAGTCACACAGACAGACAGACAGACAGATAGAGGGCTGAGAGGTGAGTCACACAGACAGACAGACAGATAGAGGGCTGAGAGGTGAGTCACACAGACAGACAGACAGACAGATAGAGGGCTGAGAGTTGAGTCAGACAGACAGATAGAGAGCTGAGAGGTGAGTCTGTAACGTGGGGTTGGCGGGAAGCTTAGCCACGGCTGCTGATAGCTCAGCTCCAGCACGAAATAAAGCGGCAGGCAAGAGACGAAGTGGAGGGATTTCCACACTGTACGTTTATTCACAGATACGGACCATACAAGCCAGGTCTCACGGCAGAAACTATAACTCTCAAAATAAATAAACAAAGGGCAACAATGTTCGTGACCTGCATCCTTCACCAGAGTCCACATTACTAAAGTCAAGGAAAACTACTGGGGGGGAAGCAAAGGTGATACTAAGTGACAAAACAAAAGGAGGCGCCACCGTGTGGTGTCAACTGGCAATGCTCTGTTATGCTACTCTGGCTGTTACAAGTCACAGGGCGAGAAAAACAACACTGGAGGTGACACCAACCCTCTCACATCCTCCTCCTCTAACACCTTTCCTGTCCTTCAAAGGTCATGCAGATTAATTCTGGGATGTGTAGTACTAATGATAAGCTATTCACAGGTTTACACTTTAAACTACACTCTTAATGTGGATACAATTTACTACAGAAAACTTCAAAATGGCTTGTGGTAGAGGAAGTATAAAAGGGAAAGAAGGGAATGGAGACAGTGTGTGCATCGATAATGAGCTTTTCTAGTCTAGTCGTGCCTCATCTCTTTTTGTCTGCCACTTCTCTGTTCCTCTCCCTCTCTCCCACACATGCCGGGGAGTGTGTCCACAGTCCACACGTGTACTCACACGTGCATGCACACAGACACAGGGACAGACAGAGATACACACACACACACACACACAAACACACACACACACACAAACACACACAGGCAAGGTGTCAAAAATAAGCCTGCAGCTCGACAACTTATGCTTCCAAGAGAGAAGAACAGAGAGATGTGTGAGAAATGAGCTGAGAGTCCCAGAGAGGATGAGAGGCACAACACCAGAACGAGAGATAAGAGACTGAGGAGACTGATAGAGATAGAGGAGAAATATATTTATTAGGGAGCAGTGAGATGTAATGATCAGGAAATCACTCTGGCTGGGGGGGGGGGGGGGGCTGCACACCTGTGGTGTGCAATAAATGGATTGATTCTCAACAACTTCTTGTGTCGGAGCACAGAAATGCCGCTTGTGTGGCAGGGGTCAACTGCTACAAATAAATTATCAGTTGGTGTTCAAAGAAGTATATAATGAAATATATGTATTTATCTATTTGTAAAATAAAATGTACACACATTATAACAGGTTTGCTTTCTTCTGCAACCTTCATTCAGCTTATGCCAGCCATGTCCATTTTGCTGGGCCCCCCAAATTCCTTGAAACGGGCCTGACTATCATTAACGGCTGACCTAAAAACATTATGAAATGTGGATTTTCTTAAGAATATAAGACAAATATAGACAAAAAGGAAATCATAATAGGACAAGCTGACTTCCTCATACGTATTCCCAATTGGAAATACGTATGAGGAAGTCAGCTTGAAAACTATGATCGGACATAATAACCAGCAGAAGAGCCCAGAGCACACGGTGGAAGAGGGGCGCGCTGAGCCGTCCGGACCGGGAGGCGCACCATCAGCTGCAGAGAAGTGGGCCAAACAGTCCACACCCTTGTGGTCAACATAAGGTAGGCTACTGTGCACAAATAAGTAAGTAAGTAAGTAAGTAAGTAAGTAAGTAAGTAAGTAAGTAAGTAAGTAAGTAAGTAAGTACGTAAGTACGTAAGTACGTAAGCAAGTAATAAGTCGACAAGTTTAATTTTAAACTGCTTTGTCAATATTATTGATTTTCATCCAAGATTCACAATGTAAATGTCTTGGCATGGACAACTGTACATTTGCATTGACAAAACACAAAAAGTTAAATGATATAGGCTACAACATAAGATACAAAATGCTAAAAATGCAATTTAAAAACGTTAAAAGTATCTAAAAATAGCCTACCATACAATAATACTTTGTAGCACACATTTGAATGTGTTCTCTCTCTCTCTCTCTCTCTCTCTCTCTCTCTCTCTCTCTCTCAGGCTCAGGCATTTGCATTAAGCTCAGTGGTTGTACAGGTGCAGAGATAAAGAGATCAAGAGATCAGAGTCATACAATCCAGCCAAATAATCACAAACTCACTACAGGAACTTATATTAAATATTATAGTATTACTTATATTTGAACACAAGGGAGACTTTGTAGTGGACTGACCCGTCTCCCCATCCCGTGACGTCCCAGTACTAACTGCCTGCGCAGTGCTGCTGCGCAAGAGGAGAGGGGGGGGGGGGGGGGGGAGAGACATGGGCGCCGCCTAGTGGCACGGCACGGCATCACGCTCCCAATATCCAGCTCTCCAGTCCACTATGGATGAGGACACAGAGGAGGGGGGTCCTCCCTCTAAAACCACTCTGTCATGGGGAACATGGCCGCCAGAGCAGAGCTGAGAGGTAAGAAGAGGATCTCTAACTGTCTGTGACTGTTGTCCATCTCAGAGCTCAGCAGTGATATATCATATTCACACCATCATTAGTCTGAGTAAAAGCTGTGTGTGTGTTGTGTTGAAGCCCAGAGCAGCAGGAGAGAGCAGACTCCCCTGGACCCAGCTGTGTCTCCATGAAGAGAAACGGGTCTATGAGGCGTCCTGTTAGCTTTAAAGATGGAAATCAGTCTAGTGTGAAGGTGTAAGGATTTTATGAGAGATTATGAAACTACATTTATCGAACGTCCATAAATACTGTGTCTTGTTTTTCTAGAAGACTCCAGCAGGAGAGAGCAGACTCCCCTGGACCCAGCTGTGTCTCCATGAAGAGTGACGGGTCTATGCATCATCCTGTTGGGTTTAAAGATGGAAATCGGTCTACTCAGAAAAGGTAAGGATTTGTTAGAGATGATAAAAATACAATAGTGGGATATCTTATCTATATACTTATCTATCTATATTATATGGTCTCATAGGTGTTTTAATTAAGTACTTTTCCAGAAAGCAACATTCTATAAATATATATTATCAATACAAACAAATATTGCCACTTTTCACTATTCCCACAAAATAAATAATAAACCGAGCCCACACACTCACCCCGCACTGTCGGCTCCGTACCCTAAAGGCCCTGACACACCGGGCCAATATATTATCAGTTGGTGTTCAGAGAAGTATTTAATGAAATATATGTATTTATTTGTAAAAAAAAAAAAAGTAGGCTACACATTATTTTAAACAGGTTTGCTTTCTTCTGCAACCTTCATTCAGCTTATGTCATCATTTCTGCCCTCTGCTGGGTATGCTTGAAATCACTTGAAGAGCAGCTAGCAGGTTGGCACCCACAATGAGTTGGGGTTATTGGGCCAAATGTCTTTAATAAGTAAAACTGATGCGGAAAACTACATTTCCATGTTGATTTAAAAATACAAGTTAGTCAAACGCACTTACCGTAAATTAGTTTATGGTGAAAACATTACCGTTACTCAAACATTACCGTTAGCAAAACGTAGAAAGCTTTGTAAGGTTTTTAAGTAATGTGAACAAAAATACCTAATTTACTGTGTCAACTTAACTACACTTGTGGTTTCAACAAATAACGATGACTATCATTAACGGCTGACCTAAAAACATTATGAAATGTGGACGTTCTTAAGAATATAAATAGACAAAAAGGAAATCATAATAGGACACGCTGACTTGAATACGTATTTTCAAGTGCGTCGCGCGTAAAACGTTGGTTTCTTATTTCGCTTTTAACTCTTGAATATTAAAATGTTTGGCAACTCAAAACCATGGATTACAATGGATATTAACTAATAGACGGTTGGTGAAAGAGGAACGGGCGTTTAAGGTCATAGACGCAGGGGGGGTTGGCTCAAAGGGGAAATACAAACCAAACGTGGAACAATGTTGCTGGCATAAGAGGAATTAAAACTATGATCGGACATAATAACCAGCAGAAGAGCCCAGAGCACACAGTGGAAGAGGGGCGTGCTGAGCCGTCCGGACCGGGAGGCGCACCATCAGCGGCAGCTGCAGAGAAGTGGGCCAAACAGTCCACACCCTTGTGGTCAACATAAGGTAGGCTACTGTGCACAAATAAGTAGTAAGTAATCAGTATTTTTTTCCCGACAAGTATAATTTTAAACTGCTTTGTCAATATCAGTGATTTTCATCCAAGATCTCTCTCTCTCTCTCTCTCTGTCCCTCCCTCCCTCGCGTCCGCCCACGTACTCGACTGCCTTCTGTAAACACGGAAGTGAAAGTAAAATATAGGCTATTCATATAAACTTTACGGTCTATTATTCTTCATATGCTAGCGCTATCTCGACACGAATCGGCCTAATATTATCCAAGGTACTAAAATATTAATAAACATAATAGGACAAGCTGACTTCCTCATACGTAGGCCTATTTCCAAGTGCGTCGCGCGTAAAACGTTGGTTTCCTACTCGCTTTTAACTCTCGAATAGTTTAACGCACACGCGATAAATATAAAGGAAAGTATTTAAAATGTAAAAATGTTAAAAATTCGCCATCGGGTTTTTGTCAAGGCCTTACGCTATTTCTATTGTTTTGTGTGTGCAGGGCCGCGGGAAGTGTGGTGCAGCACCCCCCCTGCACCACAGAAATAAACACTCCTCGTGAATCCATACATATTGCATTTCTTTGTTTGACGGAAGTTTGACACATATTCATGTTTCCTCAATAAATTCCACTGTCATATTCTATCTTTTGTCAGTCATTTTCCAAACAGCAGATCCTGACAATTATCCCGTAGAAACTCCTGATCCAAACCCCCTTTATTCTGAGAGGGAGCCGCCGGGCTCCCTCTCTCCCTCCCTGCTTCCGTGTGACTCGTCTTCCTCGCACGCGTCGTCTTCGTTTGATTCCACCTCTGCATATCGCTCGTTCAGTCGCTCTGTTCAATAACGTTCAAATAGTCAGAGATTATTTCCTTGTGGTGTGCGTAAAAGGATGTTGGAGCTAATAGAGTCGCGTGTGACAAACGTAGATGGGTGCAGTGACTCAGAGTCAGGTTCATGCGTGCCAGCTGACCACTATGCGATCTATTGCTTTGTTATAGCGTTATTGTGAAGTGAACTATTGCGATCTATTGCTTTGTTATAGCGTGTATATGACAATAAAGTAGTGAATCTCAATATATTTATTCATTTTTTAAAATGTATTTTAAATAGGCCTATAGGCTCATAGGTTTTTTTGTCCAAAAAAACAACAACAATTTTTTCACAGCACCACCCCCTGTTCAAAATGACTTCCCGCGGCCCTGTGTGTGTGTGTATATGTGTGTAATGTGTGTGTGTGTGTGTGTTTTCCGTGGAAATTTTCCAACACGGAAATGAAGTACTTTACTTACTACCGTCTCATAATCTTCATATATTATCAACTATCTCGACACTTACAGGTCTAATATCAGCAGGATGACCGAAACATTCAGCTGGTTTAAACCACGAAACGAAAGTTAGTTGAGTTTCTGTTTACTCGTCATCCCAACCGTCACTAACTGTTGTTATCCACGTGACTCAGTGGTTGTACCAGATGCAGAGATACAGAGATCAAGAGATCAGAGTCATATATTATATTTGAAGTAAAAAAAGGTTTTTTTTTTTTAATTCTTCAAAAGGGAGACTTTGTAGTAAAGTAGACTGACCCGTCTCCCCGTCCCGTGACGTCCCAGTACTAACTGCCTGCTGCTGCGCAAGAGGAGAGAGAGAGGGGGGAGAGAGACATGGGCGCCGCCTAGTGGCACGGCACGGCATCACGCTCCCAATATCCAGCTCTCCGGTCCACTATGGATGAGGAGACAGAGGAGGGGGGTCCTCCCCCTAAAACCACTCTGTCTGGGGAACATGGGGAACAGAGCAGAGCTGAGAGGTAAGAAGAGGATCTCTAACTGTCTGTGGCTGTTGTCCATCTCAGAGCTCAGCAGTGATGTATCATCACACCATCATAAGTCTGAGTAAAAGCTGTGTGTGTGTTGTGTTGAAGCCCAGAGCAGCAGGAGAGAGCAGACTCCCCCGGACCCAGCTGTGTCTCCATGAAGAGTGACTGGTCTATGGATATACCTGAAATGTTTAAAGATGGAAATCAGTCTACTAAGAAAAGGTAAGGATTTATGAGAGATTATGAAACTACGACATTTATCGAACGTCCATAAATCCTGCTTCTTGTTTTTCTAGGAGAGTCCAGCAGGAGAGAGCAGACTCCCCCGGACCCAGCTGTGTCTCCATGAAGAGTGACTGGTCTAAGGATATACCTGAAATGTTTAAAGATGGAAATCAGTCTACTAAGAAAAGGTAAGGATTTATGAGAGATTATGAAACTACGACATTTATCGAATGTCCATAAATCCTGCTTCTTGTTTTTCTAGGAGAGTCCAGCAGGAGAGAGCAGACTCCCCTGGACCCAGCTGTGTCTCCATGAAGAGTGACTGGTCTATGGATATACCTGAAATGTTTAAAGATGGAAATCAGTCTACTAAGAAAAGGTAAGGATTTATGAGAGATTATGAAACTACGACATTTATCGAACGTCCATAAATCCTGCTTCTTGTTTTTCTAGGAGAGTCCAGCAGGAGAGAGCAGACTCCCCCGGACCCAGCTGTGTCTCCATGAAGAGTGACTGGTCTATGGATATACCTGAAATGTTTAAAGATGGAAATCAGTCTACTAAGAAAAGGTAAGGATTTATGAGCGATTATGAAACTACGACATTTATCGAACGTCCATAAATCCTGCTTCTTGTTTTTCTAGAAGAGTCCAGCAGGAGAGAGACTCCCCTGGACCCAGCTGTGTCTCCATGAAGAGTGACAGGTCTATGCATCATCCTCCTCAATTTAAAGATGGAAAACCGTCTACTCAGAAAAGGTAAGGATTTGTTAGAGATGATAAAAATAGTGGGATATCCTATCTCTATACCTATTTATCTATGTTATATGGTCACACAAGTGTTTTGATTAAGTACTTTTCCAGAAAGCGACATTATATAAATATATATTATCAATACAAACTAAAATATTGCCACTTTTCACTATTCCCACAAAATAAATAATAAACCGAGCCCACACACTCACCCCGCACTGTCGGCTCCGTACCCTAAAGGCCCTGACACACCGGGCCGGGCTGGTAGGCAAGCGCTGCTTTGTTTCATGTTTGTATATATCCACAGTCCTGGGTATGCCGGTGTCCCTTTTTGAATGACGAATGGAGACTATTGCCACCTGCTGGTATGGAGAGTTATTTCTTCTCACGCAGGCACAGAACATACGTGCTAGTTGGCGGTTGGTTGTTGTCTTTTCAGTGTGTTCAAGGGCAACTTTTTCAGCCTTGGTCACCCCTAGTTCTTTGATGTTGGTTTGGTGTGTCAGGGCCTTTACACACACACACACACACACACACACAACCCGCACTGTGGCCATGGCTGTAGCCCGCCATGGCCCAGGCCAGGTTAATTTGCAAAACACTATGGGGGGAAGTGGATATGTCTGCAAGGATGCAAGACAACTAAAGGAATCTACACAATAAAGAAGTGAGGAGATTGGCATGGTCTCAGTACCAGACTTCGTGGCTACAGTGGCGATGCAAATGCTAACCAACATAACAGCAAAGAGACATTATACAAAGGCTTATTTATTTAACTATATATTGTAGAAGCTTATATATTTTCTGTGGTGTATAGTTCATATATTCCACGACAGACATTATTGTACAATAAATACACAAATAGCAAAGATAATGTAATACATGTACATTAGAGGAAGAATATAAGAATACAACAACCAAGCATCCACCCATGTCCAGATGGTGGTCATTGTTTCTCTAGAAGAGTCCAGAAAGCAGACTCTACCCAGCCATGTCTCAATGAAGAGTGACTGGTCTATAGATCATCGTATTAACTTTAAAGATGAACGCCCCTCAAGTAGGGCTGAGCCCCAATATTTGGCTTGTTTGGTAGGTGAAGAGCGACTGGTCTATGAATCATTAGGGCTGGCCTGAATATATAATTTCAAGCTTTGGATAATCGTTAGGTTTTCCGAACGAATATTCAAATATTCAGAGAGAAAAAATATAAATTCGTAGTGCAAGTCTTTCCCTGCCTGAATCGGAGCCGGCGGAGACCACTGCTGCAGAATCACGTTTTCATCAACTGATTATTTTCTGTTTTTTCTTCTCATTTCTACAGTGTTATTTTAATAACGCAAAACTACAATATCATGTAGGATTGCTGCGTGGACGTCAGTGGCTTTCGGATCCACTCATCAGTCCGAGTCCGACTCTGTTACTGCAGAGTTTCAATGTAACCTCAAGTTTCAAAAGACACACAGCTTCCATAGTATGAGAGTATACTTTCAACTACCACAGTGAAAATAGGTGATTTGAACATTGTGCAAGATAAATCACACAGGTGCTATTGTGGATGACCGTTCTATTCTATTTATTAAATTACCAACCTGTTATTATTAGTAGGTTGAGCTTTTTGGCATCTTTTGGCCTTGTTTAAACATTGAAATAGCTGCTAAATAACCTACATTCATTATTAAAACCTTTCTAAAACCTATAATAATCTTGCTAGCAGAGAGAGCAGACTCCCCTGTACCCAGGTGTGTACCCAGCAGTGTCTCTGTGATGAGTGACAGCTATATGAATTATCCTCCTGTATTTAAACATGGACGCCCCTGGAGTAAGAAGAGGTAGGAGCTTCAAACAGATCATAAAACAGACCATAACATCAGACTCTACTTATCAGATGTCAGGAGAAGTCAGGAGAATCTAAATAGTTTTGGACCTTCAAACTCCCCAGTAAGCAGTATTTACAATGGTGTGTGTGTGCATGTGCGTGTGTGTGTTCCTTCTCCACAGACAACACCAGGAGAGGGTAAAGGTTACCAGTGCTCAGTCTGTACAGCAGCATCAAACAGAGCTGATCAAGGTGTGTAAATGTCCAATAGGACATTTGACTTTAGCTCTACAATAACATTAACTCTATCTCTTGTGGTGCTAATAGTCTCCAGGCTTAAAGAGTGAAGAGGTTTTCCCAGAGTCAGTTCAGAGTCAAGTTCTCATTGATGTTTGTTCTGTTCCAGAGAGCTGAGGAGAACGCACACGCTTTTCTAGACAAGGAGCTGAAGAAGCTCTGGAGGGTTCACTTCCCAGATTACCCACAATGCACAGAGAGTCAGAGGCAGGAGGAAGAGGAGGTGGTGGATGGTGAGGAAGAGGAGCAGAGGAGGCGCGCCATAGAGGGAGTTGTAGACATCACAGTTCTCTGCCTGAAGCAGTTGAAGCAGGAGGAGCTGGCCGACTCTCTGCAGAGCAGTAAGAGACCCTTTTGAAAACAAATCAGTAATAGACTCTTATTTTCATAGCTTTATTAATTACTCTTCATCCCAAAACCAGCTGTATACGGGCAGCTCCACCCACTCCAAAAATGAAAGACCTCATATATGGCATTAAAACATGTGAGAAAGCAGTCATGTTATACACCTCTCGAACGATAAGATACTGTTTGTTTTTTGTTCACTTCGATACATCAACAAGGAGAAGAAAGCCTACGACAGATGGACCAACTACGAAGTCCAGGCCTTATTGAGCATTTATGGGAAAATTGATTCCCCTCTATGCTTGCAGTGTCGCACAAATATTATTGCCTGTCGGACCGTCACTTTATATGGCGATATCGTTGTTGTGTAGTCTTCTGCATTACCACCACCTACTGGACTGCAGTGGAGCCTTTTTATACATCAGCGGACTTATTTGCCTAATCTTCGCGGGTCTTTAGACCAATGGCGGAAATGCAGACAACAACGGCCTGAAGGAACCTTATAGTTCCTGAAAAGTAGTTCCATGTCAGCAGACGTCTTCACTTTTTGTGCCTCGAGCGAGCCTGCGACACTTGAAGAACGAGCAAAGTTAATACTGGTAAGGAAAAAAGAATAAACTTTGCATACCAGTAACATTATTCGTAATTTCAGCACTCTTGAAAGCTTGATAGCCTGTATTAGTCATGGATGGGTAATGCTATTACAGTTCGCTAGGTTAGTTAACAGTGTTGGGCAAGTTACTTCAAATATGTAATTCATTACTTATTACTTATTACTGTCATTTCAAAGTAATTTGTTACATTACAATATTACTGTCTTTGAATTGTAAGGCATTACACTACTTTTGCATTACTTTTACATTACTTTCATCAAAATAACTGGAAATATGGATTTGGCATTCTCAATAGATCTTATTGCGTTCAATGCAGCTCATTAAGACATCCAGTAGGAGGTGATGTGGTGCAGCAGCGGAGTTGGACTCTACATTCGGGAGTCCCGAATGTAGAGTCCAACTCCGCTGCTGCAGTCATCTTGTCCTCGATCGATAGTTCTCTAGTAGAAGTCTAACAGGAAGTAAACATTTGCGCGGATTTTTTTCTCCTCTGCTAATCTCGCGGTGTTTGTATAAAAACAACACACCACTTAATTTCGGGTTTAAAATGCATTGTAATGTGCGTTACTGAGATTTGTACCGAGTAAAATATTACCAATTATATTTTTGTAATGCCTTACATTACCATGTTACAGCAAAAAGTAATGCGTTACAGTAATGCATTACTTTTGTAACTCGTTACTCCCAACACTGTTAGTTAAGTAATGCAAACTCCTCACCTTTCGCCGTAATTTGCTGTTTTGTGTTAAAAATAGGTCACCTACGATATTCGTGTGGAGCCAAGGAGAATTTGTTTTTGGGGGGCGGGGTCGGGTCAGGCTTACTGTTTGTTAATGGTGCACTTGGCGCGTAGCTTACATTACTAACATTAACATTTGTTAATAGTTCCTCAGGCTTGTGTTCTCATTCTGTGGTTCAATCATCATAAGACCTCTAATGTTAGCATGTAGGAATTGTTAGTAGACAATTATGATTAATAATGTTTACTTTATAACGTGATGACACAACGTAGCTTATTACGGGCCCCAGGGCTACATTATTAAAGACTGTAGTATTGATAAGTTCCGACATTACCAGTTCTTTTATCGGTACTTTTTAACATTTTGGTGTAAATTATTATCACGCTGCAGCCTCTGTGTCGGGGAGATGGTGCACATGGGGCTTACATGTGTTGCATGTGGCGCTTACATTACTAGGCCTAGCTAATATTTGTTAATAGTGCCTCATTATTTTGTAACATGAAGTAGGCTAATGGGGATAAGCAAGTGATGTCTGTACCTTAATGTTAAAACCTAACTTGGCTGAAGTTAGCTAGCTAAAGACTGAATTTTCTTTTTCTCCTGCACTGCAGGTGGCGATTGTCGATGGAGGGGGGGTTCGCGGAAATCATCCACAGCCGGGCCCCTATAGACCCGGGCCCGGGGGCGGCCGCCCCCCCAGCCCCCCCCCTCACGCTCCGCCCCTGCATCAGGGCATTTGTGATAATTGGGCTGGGGAAAAATATCAAATCTAATGGATCCTGACAAGTTGAACTGGGCAGTTGTCTACCAGGTCTACTAATGCTACCCATAAGATTTGGAAAAGACTCTTGGAAAACTATCAGCTCACACCTGCTCACATCTAAAGACAAGTGTTATAGAGTTTTTAGTCACAGCCTAGTCTCAGACAGAGATTTTACAAAGACTGAATCTTGCAGGGTCACTATTTACAAGACTACAACTAGATTATGTTATTCTTTTTTCCCACCATGCAATTTTTTCCCATCATGCCCTTGGTAGAAACTGTCAGGTTTCCTTTTTCCGCTTTTGTCAGAGCTCATCTATTGGTTGTTGATTGTGTTACGTCACTGCGACTTGCGATAATATCAAACACGTTTGATATTATCGCAAGCCCAAGACTAGAAAAAGACTGATCTGAAACAGCGCAGATTACTACCTTAAACTTACCGATCGAGACGACGGGAGCGCGCTGTGACTCCAGTAAAACTCCGAGATTCACTAAAGACTTTCAGTTTTTAGTCTGGGACTGTGAAAATCTTTTGGTGTAAGCCCAGCATAAGTAAACTAAATGAACATTTTAAACTTAAGGTGTGGTCTACTCGAGAAAAATAAAGGCATCTCTTGTATCTCATGTTACCTCAGTTACCCATACATGTGGAAATGTAAAGACTGTGACAATTCATATTCAAGAAGATCTGAACTTCTAAAACACTACAAAAATGATCATCAGCATTATGGGTGGGGCCTTGCTTACACCTGTACTTATATATTATAATATATATACATATTCCATCCTGCTCAACAATCCTCACAGAAAGATGGCTTTTCACCATTCAACTCAACTTTCTACTGAGGACTATTTTCGACACATTGAGAAACATTTGAAAAAACATGGATCTGTCAGTTGTATGCTTGCTGGTTACTCATACAAAACAAATCTGTATGGAGCTTTCAATACTCACAAATGGAGAAAACATACCCCCCATACAATTAAAGGTCTCCTTCACCGGTAAACCGTTTTTACTTGCTCCTTTTGGAATATGATAGGTCACTCCTAGTTGCATATGCATGTTGCACGTGGAAAACGTTCTTCTACCCCCATTGCATGCATTAGCCAATGTAAGAACATAGACGGATGAGGAAGTCAGAAACGAGGAACTGAGAAAAAGCCCAACAGTCTGACGTATGAATGTGTATGAATATTCATGACCTCGCCTACCTTGGCTTGAGACCGCCCTCAGGAAAACCGTATACGGCATTTCAGAATGTGTGTAAACAATAGGCGTCAAGATACTTCCGGGTGGCAGGAAGAGAGCGGCTTCCACTGAAGCGATCCAGCCGGCTCCTGTAAACAGTGTTACATTGTTAAAAACATTGTTGTTGATCTGAAGCTGTAAGTTCTAAATGCTGCATCTCTCGGTTTCATTTTAAAAAAGTATTACGTCGCTATCATTTTCCGTTCCGGAGATGGATGCTAAAGAGTCCAGCAATACCCCGACTTCTTAAACAACATGTAATACACGTTAACCTGTAGGCTACCTTAAACCTGGGTTTGCTGAGCACAACCGTAGAATAAACGTTTAATGTGTAGCCGTAATGAATTCAATATGTACGACTTTATTCTCGTAATTTAATGGAAAAAAATCTTAATGTGGCCCTAATACTCCGTAATATATTAATGAGACTTACCATACCTGTATGAATTAATGAGACGTCACGTAGCGCCCCGCAAGAAGAAAATCATTCATTCAAGCCATGTACTGTTTTCTCAATCGCTCTGCCCTGTCAAATGATACGGAGGGGTTTGTTTACTAGTTCTGCCATCGGAGAACGCTTCGTCTTTTGACACCCGGAAGAACGTGTATTGTTGTGACGTCATGGTGATTTGTCGTGTTGATAACATAGACATCTTATATCATGAATGTATCTAATGGATGTATATACCGTAGTAACATATGTATAAGATGTCTATGGTTGATAACGCACTAGAGGGACCACTCGCCTCTGATTGTGTTATGGTACAGGACGAGTGGACCCAATCGCTGAACACAGGGAGGCGGAGACGGGATGAAAAGACAGGGGATTTATTTAGACAAAAGGGAGAATAGCAACCGTTTCAATTCATTTGCATCCACATCACTGAATCTAATCATCCAAGCAATATGATCCGTTGTGCACCAATACAAACCTTGACACAAACACCAAAGTATTGCACCAAAGGGGGGGGAGGCACGCGCGATTGTAACACACCTCGGGCCGACGGGGGGGGGGGGGGTGCGCGCAATAGTAACACACCGCGGACCTACGACCGGCGGGGGGGGGGGGGGGTGCGCGCGCGATCGTAACACACCACGGACCTATGACCGGCGGGCAGACCTGTGACCGGCGGGGTTGTCTCAAAAAGGAGGACAAATACGCGTCCGGCTTGATGCTGTGCCGGACGCCGGACAGGGCATTGAAAAACCGGACGAATGGCCACCCTACTCTAGGTGCTTCAGAAGATTGCTGTTGCTGTTGTTCGCCGTAGAAAGGATTTTTGACCCGGGGCACAGTTTACATGTTACCAAAATGTGGTTTTTCGCTTTGCTCTCGAGTTGAAAATAGTGTGAGTATTTCCACGAGTAGAAACTTATCTTCCCTTCGCTCGCCATCATGCCGTGCCCTGACCTGTCCAGTCCTCTTCATGGCGTGTGTTTGATTGCGTGTGTGACGCTAGAGGTGCTTTGTTTTTCATTTCAATTAAACTTTATTGATCGGGAACTGTGTGCCGTTGTAAAACCTCACCAAAAGGAACGGAGTAACGCAGCGTTTGGTAACGGGAACGGAGTTACTGAATTTAAAAAAAAAACAATGCGTTACGTAATGCGTTACTGAAAAAAGTAACAGCGTTACGTAGCGGCGTTACTAATAACGCGTTACTACCCAACACTGGTTATAAATAACTAATAATGACAACAGTTACAACAACAATAACAAATCTCTCTCTCTCACTCAAGGCACCATGGCAGATATCGCACCTGTTCGATTGCTGGTCATCTTGAACGAAGACAACATCGTAAGAATGGAGCTACAAAATGGGATTCCCAACTCACTGGAAAAGCTCATCGAGGAGGTCAAGAATGCATGTGGATTAGGAGGATACATAGCTGCAGTACAAGGACACTGATTTTGGGGACGTATTTGTGAATCTGACCTCTACAAATGTAATTAAGGATCTTACAGTTATCAAAGTTGTCCAATTAGACCATGATACCACAATTATTGTCTTGTACCCAGTTGATCCCACAATGAGTAGCAGCCCTTCAGTTGGACTGGACAGTGACGACTCCTTCTCAGGATCTGCACATACGGATGAGACAATACTGCTTGGCAGCTCTTCCTCAGACTCATTATGAACACAGCAGTGGCCGAAATTGTTCCCAATCCCACCCTTCTCATATGACACAGAATGTCAACTACAGAGGGGAAATGCAGAGTACACAAGAAGCTAGACTGACACTCTGCTCAAAAACGCTGTCAGACATACTGGAGAGACTGGCTGAAAAGGTCTACACATACAAAGCATACCCTACAGATGCTGACTTCAGCGATGTTGCTGATGCACTGACAAGGAAGCACCCCTGCCTGAGAGAACATGGGTGTAAACTATGGATGAAAGCTATGGATGGAAACAAAGGCTCAAGGTAAAAATGGCCAATTACCGGACTCTACTTAAGACCAGTGTTGGGACTAATGCGTTACTAAGTAACGCGTTACAGTACGTTACTTTTGCGGTAACAAGCACTGTAACTAATTACTTTGTCAAAATCAGTAACAGTCGACAACAGTTGCGTTGGATTTCTCTCATGGAAATATGCACATTATTTTTCTATGCTATGGCACATTCAGGTCACTAGGTGGCGCATTGCGCTTGTGGTAGGATAGGACTTACATGTAAGCAAGCCAGAGGACTGGCAGCCTCCCTAGCTATCCAGTTAGGGAGGCAACACATTAATAAGATACTTTAGAGTTAAAAAAGGTTACTTTCACTAGTAACTAGTTATCTTGAAAGTAACGAGTAACTTTGAACTCTTTGAAATCCAAGCCTCAAGAGGAGGCCTACACAGCAAAGAATTTGAAGAGACATAGACGAGCCGAGGTCAAACATTTTCCATCCTTGCCAAGTGGTGACACTCCAGAAAGCCTGGAACAAGAGAGTTCCCTTTTGGCAGAACTACAGAAAAGAAACAACCGACAAGAAGCCGAGCATTGAAGATGAAAGCGGTATGTTTTTAGATGCAAAGCACCTTCGTCTTTTCTGTATGCTCTGCGGTTTTTATTTTCTAGATCAATGCTGAGTTCATGCGTATTACAACAGTTCCCTTGGAGACAAAATTCTTGGTGCAGTTGGACAAGCACTCCACCAAACTGCTGGAGGTCATCAGGAGCAAAGGAGGAGTTGTGAAAGAGAAGACCATCAGGACCTTGCAGGTTTTAGATGAGGTATCTATGAATGAGTTGTGTATCAGTGGGATCCATGGCTGAAAAGTCATTTTTTTGTGTGTCTGTAATTTTAATTAATAGTAACTGTTCTTACTCAGACTGTGGACATCACTATCAGAAGAGAATGCATCCTCAAATCTCTGAAGATCTACCTAGGTGAACCTGTTCAGCACCTTATCAAAGAATACCAGGTAAGGCCATCTCTCTCACTCGCTCACTGAAAATGTGCCATTGCCTCTACAGGGTGTCTTTCCAAATGCAATGGTTGAATCAAGTCAAATAAAATTAAATGGCATTTCTTAACTGAAGGGATTAGGCCAAAATGCGCTTTTCTGGGACAGTCCCTGTTTTGTCCCCATTAAAAAAATAAACAAACAAGCAAACAAACAAAAGAAAATGTCTGGCCTGTTTTATTTTCAGTTGATTTGTCGAGGTTCCACTCCAAGAAGACGAGCATGTTCACTTCCTCTGGTTTGAGGCACAAGCGGAGGGGTGTGACTACGTTTCCAGCGGTGCTGAAACTCGTTTGGATGCAAAGCTCGGTGCACAGATGCACATGTAGTGCTGCCAGGCACAGGTCACGTGCATTCACTGGATGAGATGATTTCATTCCATCAATCAGAGCGCTGTAACTTTGGTTTAGTCAAACCACATGAAATCTTCATTGATACAATTTAAGCAATGTTATTCTCCTATATTAACGTAATTACAACAGTAATACTAATATATTAGTAGTAGTAGTAGTAGTAGCGGAGGAGCACGGCAAACTTCAAAGAGTGTTGCACTTGCAGGGAGAAGTATTGTCAGCTTTGTTTTAGAGGGATCGTTTGGTGTGTAAGCAAATTATGTATGTATATTTAGGCTATAGGGAAGGTAGATTATTTTGGCAACAACATATGAAAAAGTATACATTTTAGAAAAACTAACAAATGCCGATTATAATGGATTTTTTCATGACCATGTTGATGACCGTCTGACCGTCAATCGCGCGTTTATAAAATAACAGGCCCAACCCTAGTTAGAGATCTTTCATGTTTAATGTAAAACAATTTTCGGTTAATTATGAAACTGTGGCAGGGCGCCACAGTCTAGGTAATTAATGGGAAACACTGTAATACATATTTGTTTGATTTGCACCTATTCAAATTTGGAGTTTAGTTTACCTAAACTGAGAACTCTTGTTTCTGTTATCTATCCAGTAAAATGTGCAAGTAACGGCAAAGTGGAGAGACTGTTAGGCCTTGGCGGAGGTCTGCACTCTACTGTGCATTCTTCTAGTTGTCCTCATGTATTTCTTTTTTTTGCAGGATATGCCAGAAAATGATGCTGAAGAACTGGAGTAGGCAACCATGGCGATCTTTATCACTAGGAAAGAGGATCCTTTTCATCCACCCAAAGACATTAAGATAGTCATTGCAGGAACAGAGGTCCTGAAGGATTTTTCCTCGGCCAAAACAGCTTTTGCCATGTTCTTCGGACTCATATACGAAGAGTTCAGATGCAAAAGCCTCTAAACGCCACCTCCGTCAAAAATGAGATAAATATATTGAGTGACTGCTCTCCGCACGTAGTATATGGTAATCAAATCATTTCGCGTCAAACCCCGCAAAATACCACTCTTTTTCTGGTCTGAAATCTCGATTTGTAGGCATAAACCTCTAAACGCCACTTCCCTTTGTCAGCAAAAGCCGCTACGTTCCGAGAACCAATCACAACGCAACACGGAATCATGTGACTTCACCCAGTTTCAACATGGCGGCGCGCTGAGGAGCCGGCTTAGATCGCTTCTAAGATAGATTATAGATATAGATAGACTCTTTATTATATTATTCTTTATTATTTATTGATATGCTTTATCTTTATTATAGATTATAGATATATCCTTCCTCAGATCGCATAGATGCGCGATCTATGCGGATGCATAGATGCGCGATCTATGCGGATGCATAGATGCGCGATCTGAGGAAGGCCAGACGGCCGAAACATTATCGCCTTAATAAACTACCGACATTGTTCTCAACTCGGAGTGTGCGGCACCTCTCTCCTTTTACTGATCTTCTCTCTCAGTTGCCAGCACCTCACATTTGGTGTGTGTTTGCACCTCTCCTTTCAAGCATGGGGAGTATTGTCAGTTCATTGACGTCTCTTTAAAAAAAAATCAGATTTACGTCTTTTCTCTAGGCCTACTTGATTATATGCCAAATGTTTTTGAACGTAATAAGCTTTTTTAATTAATGTAATGAGCTTTTTTATAGTTGAATCTGATGCCCAAACATAAGAAATTAACTTACTTGACCACTTTTAACTTTTTTTTTCATGTTTTATTTTTTTATATAATTTATTGTTATTCCATCATTTACATATAATATAATAATAATATAAATATATAATATATATAAGTGATTTTACTACTTTTGACTATGTCTTGTCCAAATATGTGGATTTAGAGGTTTTTGCCAAAAAAGTACTGGTGGATTTAGCTGTTTTTGACGCAAAAAAAAAATGTATTTGGTAAAAACACATAAAAAGACTAAAGTGACATTTTTGAAAAAAAAATGTTTTATTCATTAACTAATAACCTTATCATTTCCATTAAAATAAAATGACTGAACTTGAACATAGAAGCCTGATAAAAAATGGTCATTTATAAGAAAAGTGGTCAAACGGATTTAGAGGCTTTTGCATCTAAACTCTTCACACTCAACTTAAAATATCCGAAAAACTGCAATACACCTTTGAATTTGTGCAAAAAGTCCTGATGGATATTGATGGAAATCTTATGACCCAAAAGGTTAATAGACTGAGCACCCAACTCTACAGCCCAGAGTAAGGGGCACCCAGCTGTACAGCCCAATATTAGGCAGAGTTGAATTGCACTGACTAGCTTGATTTTATTTGCCCATTGGTGCTTACATTTTATAGTGTTTTTACAACCAAGACTTTGGATCCTTTATAAGAGGTTGGTGTTTGGAGGTTGCATGACTGCATTTTCACTGCAGTATTTACAAACATGTCTGCCCAAGTTCAGAGACTACCAGCCTCAATTTCAGAGTCTACCAGCCTCAAGTTCAGAGACTATCAGCCTCACTATAATCCCGACTGTGCTTTATAATCCAGGCTCTACACAGAAAATGTGTAGAGATGACTTTCAAGACTTTGGAGCCTTTATAAGAGGTTGGTGTTTGAAGGTTACACTTAAGAATAATTGTATTTTCACTGCATTATTTACAAACATGTTAACAGGAGTTGTTCCACTATTCATTGTCTATGGAGCATCTCCAGGATTTGTCTCTTTATGACGTCTATAGTCTTGTCTCTGGTGTTCAGCTGAAGGAGGAGTTTATACATTTGAAACAAGTGTACAATATTGTTGTAATATGTAATTCTATTTTAGGAGGAAATGTGTTCTGTTTGAGCCATTACATCCAAATTAGTTGTATTTAAAGATTAACTAAACACATGGTTCTTTTGCTGCCCTAGTGGTTGATATTTTCACCCTGCTGCACACACTGCCCCACCCCAATCTGTGATGTCAAGAGTACTTCTTTTTCCATAGACAGACTTTGTTAGTACCGCCAAAGAGACATCACAGATTGGGGTGGGGCAGTGTGTGCAGCAGCGTGAAAATATCAACCATAGGGCAGCAAATGGCCGATGTGTTTAGTTGATCGTAGGGCTTACACCTCTGAATCAAAAAATGTACCATATCCCAGTAAAATCGCCATAGGTACTGCATGATGTCTTAGGAGTTGTTCCACTATTCACTGTCTATGGAGCAGCTCCAGGATTTGTCTCTAGCTGAAGGAGAATAAAACAATAAATATAAATGTGCTCTAAAGGAATGTGTTCTGAGTAGTCATTGATCAAAATGTATTTAAAGATTATTTTTTAAATTAGATTTGCTATACATTTCAAATAATGACAACTTATTTTTTATTTGAGACAACTTAAAATAATCCGTTTGCTCCAACCTTCAAAAAATAGTTGCATGGAGTTAAACATTTCAGGTTAAGCTGAATGGAGTATTTACATTGAGTCAACGTCAAATATTTTGTGTGATCAATTACAATTTTGTTAAGTTGATCCAACATTTTATTTTGTTCAGTGTATCTTACCTTTGTTTTTTTTTGTTATGAAAGTTGTGTTTGGTCTCTTCTAATACCACCATAACTGTGCGTTCACACCAAAAGCGCACAAAGAGGAAAATGATCCCGGAAGTCATTCATTGTGTATTGGGCGCCAGGCGGACAAAGAGGGAAAAGAGGAATAGGCGGACTCGGGTGGACTAGGCGATTTAGGAGGATAAAAAAAGTTTAAAATCCTCCAACTTTATGTAAATGAGCTATGACGCGACTAGGAGGGAAAGGTGGAAAATCCATGATAGCCATTGGGGATGTCTCGTTCTGCCGTCGTCCCTCGGTCAGATCTGTCCCAGAAAACAACCCGCGTAACTTAGTTCCTACCAAACATTCGTTCCAAGGTGTCGCTGGAAATGCTGATCGCCGCCGTAGCAGAACACCTCTATGATGTCCTCTATGATTTGACAACATTACATTTGGCAAAATCGGTGTTTATTTGGGATGATCATTTCCGTAAATAAGATTGGGGAGTAACCCGACGAGGTGTCCATTAACAGAAATGAATGGACGACGCGGAGGCGTTCGCGTCGGACGGTTGCTTCCGCGAAGTACCATGGTCACTTACGAAAGAATGAAATAAAATATGTATGTTGAAATCGTGAGGTTTTTTTTATTTTTACAAGTCAAGCAGACTATTTAATATCTCCCGTATGCAGGCGTTGCCAAGCAACGTGGCCATAGCGTCTTCATAGCGTCAACGTCTTGTGTAAAAGATGGTGTAAATAAACACTTTTTAACCTACACTCTCCAGCCAATCGGAGTAATTCTGTTTTTAATGACTTTATCAAGTAACTTTCCATCAAGTAACTTTCCGTGATCAACGGTGTCGGTAAATGGGCTGTGCTACAGCAGTAGTTGCGTGGTGGTGTTTAGCGCGTGTGGCGTGCTGGCCCTTTAAATTAAAAAAAAAGCAAGAACGAACATTCTGAAGGGGGGCAAAAGCGACAAAAGCGACTTAGGTGGAGTGGACAAGGAGGATTCCTCTTTGTGCGCTTTTGGTGTGAACGCACAGTAAGCAGATAATCCAGTGTCTGAGCAACATTTTGAAGCCTCCCAATCATGTTTACAATCATGTCCGTATCTCAATTTAGGGGCCGCATCCTTCAAAGGCTGCATTTGAAGACCGAATGCATCACTGAGGCGCGACAAGGCTGTCCCATTTAGAAGGCTTCTCGAAATGCAGCAGCGAAATGCAGCATTCTTTTCCCGAATTCGAAGGATCCAACAGATGGATCCTTCATGGCCAAACATATCCCGAGATTCATTGCGGGCGGTGATGATTGGATTTTTTCCATTGAAAATGGCATTATTTTAAATATGAAATTATATTGTACATTTAAATGACATTAGCCATATAAACTATGTTAACTAATTGTTGTTAAGATAAGCCTTAAGACTTAATTAATCCCCGGGCGGGGACATTTTGCGTGTTTCAGCAGCACAGAGAAAGGCAAGAAGTAGAGGTAGGGAAAACAAAAGTATAGATAAAAATACCATTCTATGATCCTCTCTCAGCCTGAGATACATCTGTCATGGTCTGGTTGCAAAATATAGGACCCAAATGCAGATGCTTCAGTTCTATCTTTTATTTTGAGAAAAAGTTCAAAAATGTGGTATAGGATCTGGCCACTAGGCAGCAGATCAAAAATGCCGGTCACGGGTTACAAAAACAAAGGGCAAAAAGGTTGCAAAGAAAACTCCGGCTTGGATACAAAAGTCTCTCTCTCAACTGAGAGGCACATGATCGTCGTCCAAAAACAGAATCCAAAATCTAAAGGAACTTACGGCAGTAAGAAAACCCACAGAGTAAGGGTACGCACAGACCAAAGTGTGAAACGATCCGACACAGGACAAAACAAGAGCAGGGTATATATAGGGAGGACAACAAGCAAAATGGAAAACGGGTGAGGACAAAAACTGGCGGGAAGGAGAACAAAGGCAGGAAGTGGGGGCGAGGCAAAAGGCACAAACAGACCAAACAGAAACAAACAAGGAAAATACACAGTCCAGCCAGCAGATGGCGACATGAAAAACAGAGTCCCAGGACCAGATACTGACAACATCACCTGCCAGCACAGGCGGTGAAGCATCTCCATTTCCTTTAATAAATGGTAAAACACAAAATATAAAATTACAACTGTTTCTAGCTGTGTCCTCATTGTCAACTGCAGCTGTCAATGTTGCTAGGCAACAGGAGCAGCGCTTCTTGACACAATGGTAAGGGTGGGAACAGCTGGTGACGCAAATATGAAAATCCTCCGTAGACCAGACCGTCTCATCAACAACGCTCAGTTCGGCCTTTGCGGTGTACAAAGGCCACATCTTTGTAGATTTGTTCCTTTGAAGGATGCAGCCCCTGAATTGAGACACAGTATAGTAGGTAAGAGAGGGTTTCACAGAAAATAGGTAAATTGTCTTCAATCAGAACACAGTCTTTGTCGCCATTTGGTGGCCATATGGTGCAATTGGCTTGGTGTCATTCGCCGTGACCTTTCAATAGAGGGGTCAAAAGTCAAAATTAACCAATGTACCTGTTTGGGTCTCATCACGTTTGTATTGTCATTTTTGCATTGGGTTTATTGTTGTTATTTGGAGACTCTGTCTAAACCTCTTTACTAAAACCTCTCTTTCTTTGCTCTACTTACTTTATTGGCATCAAATCCTGACCCAGGCCTTCATCAGATGTTGTGCTGTGGCCCTTTAGTACTATAGGGCTACCAACTGATAATGTACTCAAGCGGAAATTAAATCTTCCATTTATTCTGTGTTCTAGCTTTATTCACTCTGACCCAGTAGCATCCACATTGATTATTTCACTTTCCCAACAACCTCACAGGTGTTATCCTTCTTTTGGTACCAAGTTTAACTTACAAGTCCTTCAAGTTGTGGAGATATAGTCTATTCACGTTAGGTTTGTTATTTTCAGGCAACAACCTGAGAAATAGGCCTAGTGATGAGGATAAAATAGTTCAGGAAAGAAATTAGTTGGAACCACTTGCGTTAACATCCACTATATATAACTTCTGTTGTTTCTTCATTCAGAACGTTTTGCTGTCAAGTGCCAACATAAACTCAAGTCTCATCTGAAGAAGAAGACCCAGCGTGTGTTTGAAGGAGTCGCTAAAGCAGGACAGCCTAGACCTCTGAATGAGATCTACACAGAGCTCTGCATCACAGCGGGAGGCAGTGGAGAGGTCAACAAGGAACATGAGGTCAGACTGATTGAAACAGCTTCCAGGAAACCAGCCAAGGAGGAAACACCAATCAAATGCGAAGACATCTTTAAACTCTTACCTGGACAAGATCAACCAATCAGAACAATAATGACAACTGGAGTGGCCGGCATTGGTAAAACCATTTTAACATGCAAGTTCACTCTGGACTGGGCTGAAGGCAAAGCCAACCACAACATTCACTTCACATTTCCCTTCACTTTCAGAGATCTGAATTTACTGAAAGGGAAAGAGTTTAGCTTGGTGGGACTTCTCCATTACTTCTTTTTTGAGACCAAAGAAGCAGAAATCTGCAGATACGACCGGTTCCAAGTTGTCTTCATCTTGGATGGTCTGGATGAGTGTCGACTTCCTCTGGACTTCCAGAACAACCAGATCTGTACTGATGTCACAGAGTTGACCTCCGTGGACGTGCTGCTGACAAACCTCATCAGGGGCAACCTGCTTCCCTCCGCTCGTATCTGGATAACCACACGCCCTGCAGCAGCCAATCAGATCCCTGCTGAGTGTGTTGACATGGTGACAGAGGTGAGAGGGTTCACTGACACACAGAAGGAAGAGTACTTCAGGAAGAGATTCAGTGAGGATACGATGGCCACCACAATCAACTCCCACATCAAGACATTGCGAAGCCTCCACATCATGTGTCACATCCCAGTATTCTGTTGGATCATTGCTACAGTTCTGGAGGACTTCTTCAAAACATCCCAGAGGGGAGAAGAGATACCCAAGACCCCGACTCAGATGTACATCCACTTCCTGAGGATTCAGTCCACACAGGGGGACAGGAAGTATCACCGAAAAGCTGAAAAAGGTCCACACTGGAGTTCAGAGAGCAGGGAGATCATTTTTTCTCTGGGAAAACTGGCTTTTAACCAGCTGGAGAAAGGCAACCTGATCTTCTACGAGGCAGACCTGGAAGAGTGTGGCATCGATATCAGAGCAGCCTCAGTGTACTCAGGAGTGTTCACCCAGATCTTTCAAGAGGAGTGTGGGCTGTACCAGGAGAAGGTGTTCTGCTTTGTCCATCTGAGCATCCAGGAGTTTCTGGCTGCCCTTTATGTCCTTCAGTCATACGTAAACGCTGGTGTCAATCTGCTCTCAAAAAAACAACCAATGTCCACAGAAAATACAATACTCTTCTACCAGAGTGCTGTGGACAAGGCCTTACTGAGTGAGAATGGACACCTGGACTTATTCCTCCGCTTCATCCTGGGCCTCTCTCTGGAGACCAATCAGATTCTCCTACAAGGCTTGCTGCGAGAGACAGGAAGTAACTCACAGACCAATTGGAAAACAGTCTCTTACATCAAGCAGAAGTTAAATGGAAATCTCTCTCCCGAGAGAAGCATCAATCTGTTCCACTGTCTGAATGAGCTGAATGACCGTTCTCTTGTGCAGCAGATCCAACAGTACCTGACATCAGGAAGTCTCTCCAGAGAATCTCTCTCCCCTGCTCAGTGGTCAGCTCTGGTCTTCATCTTACTTACATCAGAAGAGGAGCTAGACGTATTTGACCTGAAGAAATACTCTGCTTCAGAGGAGGGTCTTCTGAGGCTGCTGCCCGTGGTCAAAGCCTCCAAAACATCTCTGTAGGTGCAATACCAACATGTGTAATTAATGAAATATCATGTTTTTTGCATTTGAAAGTCAAATCCATGACTTGGTGTTTTCAATATAAATTACATTAAATAACACTTTTACTGGACCAATTTATACGTTGAAAAACTGAAAAGTGTAGGAATTAAAAATGTTTCTATCTATGTTCATTAAAGGCTGAATGGCTGTAAGCTGTCAGAGAGATGCTGTAAAGCTCTGGCCTCAGTTCTCAGCTCCAACTCCTCTAGTCTGAGAGAGCTGGACCTGAGTACCAATGATCTGCAGGATTCAGGAGTGAAGCTGCTCTCTGCTGGACTGGGGAGTCCACACTGTACACTGGAAACTCTTAGGTCAGTTTTAGTCAATGTGTTAAATGTAAAACCTAAATGTTTGCTTAAGTATTTATTCAAGTTATATAAATATTTGTATGAAAAGTTTTCTTCAATATTGTATTCTAATCTTTGTTTTTTAAGTCATTAGAAGCAAAACTATTTGCAGTTTTACATGATGTTTAAAACATGTTTCTGTGATACCTATAATAATTCATGTTTGTATCTATGTTCATTAAAGGCTGAATGGCTGTAAGCTGTCAGAGAGATGCTGTGAAGATTTGGCCTCAGTTCTCAGCTCCAACTCCTCTAGTCTGAGAGAGCTGGACTTGAGTAACAATGATCTGCAGGATTCAGGAGTGAAGCTGCTCTCTGCTGGACTGGGGAGTCCACACTGTAGACTGGAGACTCTCAGGTCAGTTTGACTCAACCTGTTCAACAGGTGACCACGTGTGAAGGCCAAGCCTTTTTGTGAGCCAACACTGTAATATACTACCTTACTAAAATTGAAAACAAAGTTATTGAAAACAGTGAGGTTGAATAGGGGGCCCCTGAGCACGAAAGGGCCCTGTGTTTTTTGCTTGGGCTCCACAGAATCATGACACAAAGCTTGACCCATTCCCTTGATCTTGATAATTAAATAATAGTTGTTTTAAAAGAAAATTAAGTACAATTGTTTTATTGGTGAGATGGCTCGGTGGTGAGTGAGCAAGTAGCAATGCGCTGTATTGATTGGCTGATGATCAAGGTGGGTGGGGCATAGAGCGCAGAGGGCTCACATTGCACAGATTTAAGATCAGTTTTTCGAGTCAAGGTTAAAAACAGTGAAATATGTGTGTGTTTGTGTGTGTGGGGGGGGTACTAATCCAGCCTTGGCCACATGGATGTCCTTATCTCAGTTACTTTGTTTATCATAAATACATTTACAAACAGATTAATTAATATTCAAGTCACAATGACTTGAATATTATATGAGCTGTTCTGATCACCATTCGACCCCAGGTAGCGTCATTTTCCCATCATATTCCATCACAAGAATATTTAATTGTCTGCAAAATTAATTTGAAGAAGATGATATCACTTCAATAATCAATATATATTTATCATGGTCGTATATATCTGGTTTACACGTGTGTGTGTGTGTGTGTGTGTGTGTGTAGGTTGTCTGGCTGCTTGGTCACACAGGAAGGCTGTGCTTCTCTGGCCTCAGCTCTGAGCTCCAACCCCTCCCATCTGAGAGAGCTGGACCTGAGCTACAATCACCCTGCAGGAGACTCAGGAGTTACGCTGCTCTCTGCTGGTCTGGAGGATCCATGCTGGAGACTGGACACTCTCAGGTATAGAGAGGACAGCTCACCACTCAGTAACAATGTCTCCTAATCCTGTCTGGATTAGAGTCAACAACCATGTTCTCCATCATACTAGGATGCTACATTGTCGACCTACATTACTAAGAGCACCACACCACTCGTTGTCCTGGGTGACTTCAACATCCAGCCAGAGAAGTTGCACTCATCTGATTTAACTAAGTTTTTCACCACATTTGACCTAACACTCCCCCTCCTACCCACAGGACTGGGAACCAACTCAACCTTGTCTTCACTAGGTCCTGCTGTACCTCGGCCCTCTCTGTTACCCCACTCCCCGTGTCTGACCATCACTTTGTTGCTTTCTCTCTCCCCTTGAAGTCCTCCACTTTCCTTCCCCTTGACCCCATCCCTTCCTCCCTTTTCCAGGCCGTCTCGAGCGACATCCTGCTGTTCCTCACCACCCTCATCAACTCTTCTCTCACTTCAGGCCTCAAGAAACCTACCCTTGACACTGCTGACAAACAGAACTACAGACCGGTATCTCTTCTCTCATTCCTTTCTAAAACTCTGGAACGTGCCATCTCTAACCAACTGTCCTCCTATCTCTCACATAACAACCTGCTTGATCCTCATCAGTCAGGTTTCAAGACTGCACACTCCACTGTGACAGCTCTCCTCCCCCAGCCCTGCTCCGTTGACACCGGCGTCCTTCAAGGCTCAGTTTTAGGACCGCTTCTGTTCTCCCTATACACTAGAACTTTAGGCTCTGGTTTCTCCTATCACTGCTACGCAGGCGACACACATCTATTCCTATCTTTCCCCTCCTCTGACAGTCTGATTGCAACTCGCATCTCAGAATGTCTGGCAGACATCAGCACCTGGACATCTGCGAACCACTTGAAGCTCAACCTTAACAAGACTGACCTCTTCTTGCCGGGGAAGGACTGCCCTCACATGGACCTACTGGTAACTGTTGAGGATGTTGTGGTGGGTCCTTCACCAACTGCGATGAACCTCTGCGTCATACTGGATGACCAACTACACTGCACAGCCAACATCATCGCGGTGACCCGATCTTGCAGATTTGCTCTCTACAACATCCGCCGGATTAGACCCTTCCTCACAAGGGAGGCAGCACAGCTCTTGGTCCAAGCGCTCGTCATCTCCTGCCTCGACTACTGCAACTCACTCCTGGCTGGACTCCCTGCCTCCGTGATCAAGCCTTTGCAGTGCATCCAGAACGTGGCAGCACGGCTCATGTTAAACCTACCTCTCTTCCGCGACCTCCACTGGCTCCCTGTAGCAGCTTGCATCAGATTCAAGACGATGGTACTGACCTACAAGGCTGTCAAGGGAACTGCCCCAACCTACCTCCAAGCACTAGCCAGACCCCACGCACCGGCTAGGGCCCTCTGCGCAACTACCTCGGCCGGCCGGCTGGTACCACCATTCCTGAGAGCAAGCAAAGGTCGCACAGCCACTTCACAACTCTTCTCTGTCTTGGCGCCACTGTGGCGGAACGACCTCCCTGCCGACGTGAAGACCGCAGTCGGTCACCTGCTTCCGCAAGAGACTCGAGACCCACCTGTTCAGAGTTCACCTGGACCCCACTTGGCATCCTTCCTCTACTTCCCCTCCCCCACCCACTAATAAAACATGTTTAAAAAAACTTTGCAATTCTATGTTTGTATGTCCTGGCACTTACTTTGATATTCTGCACTTAGTATTTTCACACTTATCTCTTTTGTATACTAGCAATGGGTTAACTTAGCAATTGGGTGTGCGTGAAACTTGTTCTTGTGAAATCCTTACTATACCGTTAGCGATTTACTGTTGCACTTTCTTCTAACAAATGTACGTATTGTAAGTCGCTTTGGACAAAAGCGTCTGCTAAATGCCCTAAATGTGAAATGTAAATGAGACGGTACGGTACATTTACATTTTACATTTAGGGTGCTATGGAATATAATCCATTGCATACTCAACTAAAACCCGCCTCATAGGACAACGGCAGCCTCCGATTGATCCGTCTGTCGGCCAGAGAGTCTGAGAGTAGTCTGAACCCAATCGGCTACCGTCTGACGACGATTTAGCCTCTGGGGGCAAGGGCCAATATTTCTGGCAGACTGGTGTCGCCAGCGGATATCCGGGCCAAAACTTCCTCTTCCGTGCTCCGGTCATTGTTTACAGTCTGTTTAGCAACTTGAAGCGCTTGAACGGAGTTGGAGTTGAGAGACGACGTCTACGGCCGGATTGTTTCACAAGTAGCCTTTTCACTCTCAATAGCTAATAAAAAGCTAAAACGTCGTCAGACGATAGCCGACGGGTTCCCAGATTGCATTTCGGCCGATGCTTTCCTCTTTTGCTCTCCAATCGGATGCGACCAAAGCTGCTCAAACATGATTGGTTAATACTACTCGGACTACAAACGGAAACCAGAACGTGTCCGATACCAAAATCTTGTCCCTTTGACTACAGATTCTGCATTCGTATGCAGATATCCGTTTACAGAGATTATTTTGAGGGCAACCAGCGAGGACTGATCCCAGACCTTGTAAGGAAATAAGGGTTGGATCTTGCCAGGCTAACTTAAGCAGACACTGCATAAACACAAACTATGTTAAAGGCAGGATGACTCTCCAGTAATGAAGAGAAGTCAAACTTCCAGCGCTATGATTGATGTTGAGTAGAACGTGATGATACAGCAGATTATGAACGTGAATGTTTCCATGTTTAAAGTCAACATGCTGCTCTCACTGTGTTTCCCCCCCAGCGTGGAGCACAGTGGAGTGGGGAGGCTGAAACCAGCTCTGAAGAAGTGTAAGTGTCTGTTTAGTTTGATTCATCACAACACACACTAACTATTTAGATGGAAAGTCCATCCACACAGCAGTAGTGAACTCCTCCTGGGAACAGTTCATTGAAATCCTCCTGGGAATGAAGATGATGGTTGACATCATGTATCTTCATTAAACTGTTGATAAACAGTATCTGTTGATGAAGCCACAGTCAATCCACCAAACGGATTCAAAACAATAATAATAATTATTAAAAATAAAATTAAAAGAGCATGAAAACATAATAGTACTATTCAGAAAAGTTGCATACAAAATAAATGAAACAAATCTGTGTTTAATGGCTGTATCATTTCAGTCCCCTAATGTTGTCTTGTTCTCCTGTCAGATGCCTGTGAACTCACATTGGACCCAAACACAGCCAGCAGATATCTCTCTCTGTCTGAGGACAACAGGACAGTGAAGCAGGTTATAGAGGAGCAGTTGTATCCTGATCACCCAGAGAGATTTCACTCCCTTAGACAGGTGTTGTGTAGACAGTGTCTGACTGGCCGCTGTTACTGGGAGGTGGAGAGGAGAGGACATGTTGGTATAGGAGTGACATACAGAGGAATCACAAGGAGAGGAGGGGGTGTTGACAGCTGGCTTGGAGGAAACGACAAGTCGTGGAGTCTTTATAGTAATGATGGTGGTTACACCGCCTGCTACAATGGTAGTAAAACAGTCATCCGTCCCGTCCCCCCTGTCTCTACCAGAGTAGGAGTGTATCTGGACCGGCCTGCTGGCTCTCTGTCCTTCTACAGAGTGTCCCCAGGTGTAGGAGGGTCCTCAGACACACTGACACACATCCACACCTTCCACACCACATTCACTCAGGAGGACCTCCTCCCTGGGTTAATGTTTGAGTGCAGTGGTGGTTCCTCAGTGAGCCTATGTCAGCTGTAGACACAACACATGCGTGTGTGCACAAACACACACACACACATGCAGTGTTCTAAATTAACTTTTTTGATTACCAGCCAATTTGGCTGGTAACTTTCTAAAGTTACCAGCCAATCAGAATTTCCACTAGCCAAATTTTTTTCTTTTGTATCCGCACTTCCAGACCGTCACCGGGGCTTCAGAGTAATGTGTCCGAGGAGAGTAGCCCTCTGCGAGGGTGGTGCGCGATTGTCGACGGGGGGGGGGGGGGGGGGGGGGGAGGGGGAGGAGCGCGACGGTTTCGGTTGAGTATGTGGGGATTTTTTAGGTCGCAATTGGTTTGCACATTTTTAAAAGTGGTGGGGACAAAATGCAAATTATAAATAGTAATCTACACCTCCCCCCCCCCCCCCCCCCCCCCCCCCCCCCCCCCCCGTAATCTACGCCTATGCACACACGCCAGCTTTAACCGCTGTTTTCTTTTTTATCCGCACTTTCAGACCGTCACCGGGGCTTCAGAGTGATGTGTCCGAGGAGAGTAGCCCTCTCGGACTCACGCCAGCTTTCCTCTTCTCGCCCCCAGTCTGTCCAACCAACCACCGCCGCATTTAGTTTACGTTTAGGCTAACGTTACTTTTTAATTTACTTTAGCTCCCTTCTTTTGGTAGTTTCTGCTTTGTTCATTCATTCGTTTCCTCCTTCTTCTTCTTCTTCTTCTTCTTCTTCTTCTTCTTCTTCTTCTTCTTCTTCTTCTTCTTCTTCTTCTTTCCATGGTTACTCGCGCTGGTTGGTTGCACTGCCTGCGCGCAGCCAATGGGCGTCTTACACGTCATCACGTAGCATCACGACAGTGTTCATGGGAAATGTAGTCAGTACTGCCCAGGGAGCGAGAACAGTAGAGCGGCTCTGACTGACATGATTGCCTCATGCATCACCGGCCAAACTGGCTAGTAAGATTTTATTAACACCCGCCAAAATGATTTTTAACCCGCATTTGGCGGGTTGGCGGGTGTTAATTTAGAACCCTACACACATGTATGAAAACTATCAAGTTGTATCATCCATATTATATCCATGGACTTTAACCATTAGGGGACAACCATGTCTCCAGCGACAAGCGGCAGGGTTAGATTTATGCATTTATATTAATAGCTTCACAAGTTCTGGTTCTGGTCTTTCTGGGAGGCAGGGTGAGGACGCCCATATGCAAGTTTGTTTTGTTCCTTGGTTTGAGGTCAACCTTTCACTCGGTAACGATATGATGATGGGGCAATCGGCGATTGTAACATGATTGTATCAGATGTTTTGAAATTTTACTGCACTACTTTATGTCTTAGTCTTATTTTTAGGCTTACTTGTGTGTTATGTTCTATTACTTGTGTTATTTGCTTGTGTGGTCTATTTTATTTTTCCTATTTTTTTAGTTTTTTTACTTGGGTAATTACTTATGGTTTGAGCATTGATGGAAGGACCTTGACTTAGTACTTACTACTAATCGCATTATATATATTGTTTTTATTCCTGTATTTTACTGCACTAATGTATTAAGTCTTAGAGTCTTATTTTTAGGCTTAGGGCGTGTTCACACCTAGTGTTTTTTTTTCTTCTCCCAGCGCTGTTTTTACATTATATTCCTATGTAGCAGAGCGTTTTCGGAAAACGTCCCCGGCATTGTTTTAAACGCCTCTCTCTGCGTTTTTTTCTCCCGCACCGAGCGTAAAAAAAAGTTGAAAAAAGTTTAACTGTCAGGAAAAAAGCGCCCCATGTCAGGCGTTTTTTTGACAACTGACCAATCACAGTTCGCCAAAAATCGCGCTTCGTCGAAACGAAGCTCCTGGACTAAATGATGGTAGGCACCTTGCTGCTGCCTTCCCCGAGTGATATCAAAAAACGCTAGGTGTGAACACGCCCTGTGTGTTGTGTTCTGTTGTTTTTTGTGATAGGGAAAAGTTGAGCCGACTGTTTTTTTCACCAAAAAGCAAGCTGGCAGTAGCCTGGGTATACCCATGCTGCCTTGCGCGCTCGAAATTTCGAACTGCCAGACAGCCTGGTGGCTATGGTCTGTTCCTCTCGCAAGAATTTGCGAAATGTGGATATCCAATCACAGAACGAGGAGGGACAGAAAGACGATGACGCGTACTATTCGACAGACGGAAGCTTGTAGTTCGTTCGTACGGATTGATACGGGGCTTCAGAGTAATGTGTCCGAGGAGAGTAGCCCTCTCCCGGACACACACGCTAGCTTTTACCGCTGTTTTAAATTTTATTTATTAATCCGCACTTCCAGACCGTCACCGGGGCTTCAGAGTAACGTGTCCGAGGAGAGTAGCCCTCTCCCGGACTCACTCGCTAGCTTTAACCGCTGTTATAATTGATACGATTGGCTAAGAGCTACGAACAGACGCTTATGATAGACATTCGTAGCGCCCAATAAACGGCTCTGGACGATCGGGAACCACGCCTCCTCTACAGGAAAATGAATAGGTGGTCGCCAGACTACATCTCATTTGTGATTTAGTCTGGTGTTAGCCAGGCTAAGCTGGCAGCGCTTTTTGTCCTAAAAGCGCTGAGAGCGTTTTTTCTATCGCCTAGCAACGAACCCACTCTAGACCCTGACGTTACTCGCCTACTACGTATCCAGGCTACCCTTACATTGTTGTTACAAAATGGCTAGAAACAGGCGATTGGCACTTGCATTGGCCCTACCTGACAACAAGGAGAATCATGTACCTGCACGTTTGTGGGTGCACGATATCACTCGGGGAAGGCAGCAGCAAGGTGCCTACCATCATAGTCCAGGAGCTGCGTTTCGATGATGCGCAATTTGCGGCGAACTGTAATTGGTCAGTTGTCAAAAAAACGCCTGACGTCAGGCGCTTTTTTCCTGACAGTTGAACTTTTTTCAACTTTTTTTTACACTCTGTGCGGGAGAAAAAAACGCAGAGAGAGGCGTTTAAAGAAACGCCGGGGGCGTTTTCCAAAAGCGCTCCGCTACATAGGAATACAATGTAAAAAGAGCTCTGGCAGAAAAAAAACCCCGCTAGGTGTGAACACGCCCTTACTTGTGTGTTATTTGCTTGTGTTCTATTGTATTTTTACTTTTTTCCCTTGGGTTATTACGTATTGTTTGAGCATTGGTGGAATGAGCCTGAGATTCAGGATTTTCATTGCTAACGACTGCTTCACTGTAATTATATGAGCATGACAATGATTTTGAACGGACTGGTCTTTTGTCATATTTGCATACCCAAGACCTTGTGGAACTTTCCTTGAGGTCTTTATTGAGTCTTTATTGTAATGATGGTGGTTACACTTCCTGTTACAACGGTAGTAAAACAGTCATCCGTCTCCCCCCCCTGTCTCTACCAGAGTAGGAGTGTATCTGGACCGGCCTGCTGGCTCTCTGTCCTTCTACAGAGTGTCCCCAGGTGTAGGAGGGTCCTCAGACACACTGACACACATCCACACCTTCCACACCACATTCACCCAGGAGGACCTCCTCCCTGGGTTTGGGTTATGGGCCAGGTACAGTTGTGGTTCCTCAGTGAGCCTATGTCAGCTGTAGACACATGTGTGTGCACACACACACACACACATATACACTCACCGGCCACTTTATTAGGTACACCTGTCCAACTGCTCGTTAACGCAAATTTCTAATCAGCCAATCACATGGCAGCAACTCAATGCATTTAGGCATGTAGACATGGTCAGGACGATCTGCTGCAGTTCAAACCGAGCATCAGAATGGGGAAGAAAGGTGATTTAAGTGACTTTGAACGTGGCATGGTTGTTGGTGCCAGACGGGCTGGTCTGAGTATTTCAGAGACTGCTGATCTACTGGGATTTTCACGCACAACCATCTCTAGGGTTTACAGAGAATGGTCCAAAAAAGAGAAAATATCCAGTGAGCGGCAGTTCTGTGGGCGCAAATGCCTTGTTGATGCTAGAGGTCAGAGGAGAATGGCCAGACTGGTTCGAGCTGATAGAAAGGCAACTGTAACTCAAATAACCACTCGTTACAACAGAGGTATGCAGAAGAGCATCTCTGAACGCACAACACGTCGAACCTTGAGGCGGATGGGCTACAGCAGCAGAAGACCACACCGGGTGCCACTCCTGTCAGCTAAGAACAGGAAACTGAGGCTACAATTCGCACAGGCTCACCAAAATTGGACAATCGAAGATTGGAAAAACGTTGCCTGGTCTGATGAGTCTCGATTTCTGCTGCGACATTCGGATGGTAGGGTCAGAATTTGGCGTCAACAACATGAAAGCATGGATCCATCCTGCCTTGTATCAACGGTTCAGGCTGGTGGTGGTGGTGTAATGGTGTGGGGGATATTTTCCTGGCACACTTTGGGCTTATTAGTACCAATTGAGCATCGTGTCAAAGCCACAGACTACCTGAGTATTGTTGCTGACCATGTCCATCCCTTTATGACCACAGTGTACCCATCTTCTGATGGCTACTTCCAGCAGGATAACGCGCCATGTCATAAAGCGCAAATCATCTCAGACTGGTTTCTTGAACATGACAATGAGTTCACTGTACTCAAATGGCCTCCACAGTCACCAGATCTCAATCCAATAGAGCACCTTTGGGATGTGGTGGAACGGGAGATTCGCATCATGGATGTGCAGCCGACAAATCTGCAGCAACTGCGTGATGCTATCATGTCAATATGGACCAAACTCTCTGAGGAATGTTTCCAGTACCTTGTTGAATCTGTGCCACGAAGGATTAAGGCAGTTCTGAAGGCAAAAGTGGGTCCAACCCGGTACTAGCAAGGTGTACCTAATAAAGTGGCCGGTGAGTGTATATGAAAACTATCAAGTTGCATCATCCATATTATATCCATGAACTTTAACCCTTATGGGATGACCATTTCGCCGGCGACAAACGGCAGGGTTAGCATACATTTGTCATTCATTTAGATTAATAGCTTCACAAGTTTTTATTTTTACCTGTGTGTTATTTGCTTGTGTGTTCCGTTTTATTTTATTTTTATTTTTTTTACTTGGGTAATTACTTATTGTTTGAGCATTGGTGATAGGAGCTTGAGTTTTATTTCTGTATTGTACTGCATGTATTAACGTATTAAGTCTTAGAGTCTTATTTTTAGGCTTACTTGTGTGTTATTTGCTTGTGTGCTGTATTGTGTTTTTACTTTTTTTTTGTACGACTTCACTGTAATTATGTGAGCATGACAATGATTTTGAACAGACTGGTCTTTTGTCATATTTGCATACTGTAGACCTTGTGGAACTTTCCTTGTGGAGTCTTTTGTGATTTTCCGTGCGTTCCTAAGGCAAGGCAAGGCAACTTTATTTATATAGCACAATTCATACACGAGGCAGACTCAAAGTGCTTCACATAAAAACATGTCATACAATAAATTGAAATAAGAAAATTAAATAAGAAAATAATTTTAAAAAATGAAGAATAAAAAACAGTTACACAAAGTTACAAAAAGAATAAAGGTAAAAAGCAGTAAAGTTAAATAGTTAAGATTTAGCAGAAAGCTAAAGTGAATATAAAGGTTTTCAGTCTTGATTTAAAAGTCAAAGTTGGGGCAAGTCTTCAATCTTCAGGAAGTTTATTCCAGCTATTTGTTGCATAGTAACTAAATCCTGCTTTCCCATGTGTTGTATTGACTCTGGGAACCATTAACAGATTGGTCCCAGATGATCTTAGCGGTCTAAAAGGCTTGTGTAGCGAAAGCATTTCAGTGATATACTTTGGCCCAAAGCCATGTAGTGATTTATAGGTGAGCTGTTGTATTTTGAAGTCAATTCTCATACAATTCCTTGCCAGTTTGTGTAATATGTTCAAATGTTATAGTCTTTGTTAGAAGTCTAGCAGCAGCATCCTGAACAAGCTGTAGCTGCAAACAGCTTTTTTTGGAAGACCTGCAAGGAGACCATTACAATAATCTAGCCTACTAGCAATAAAGGCATGTACAAGTTTTGCTAGGTCTTGTGGGGACATGAGTTTTCTTAGTCTTGCTATGTTTTTAAGGTGATAGGCCGATTTTGTTACTGATTTGATATGGCTGTTGAAATGTAGATCCGAATCCATGATAATGCGATTTCTGGCATTGTTTTTGGTTTGCACAGAGTGAAAGTTTAATTGGGAGAAATGATGGCACATCCAGTCATTGAGTTGCTCAATGCACTGGTACAGCAGATCTATGGGGAGATAGTAATTTGGTGATAGTGCTATATAGATTTGAGTGTCGTCAACTGTGTTGAATGAAAGGTATGCAGTATGTACTTAACCATGTGTTAAAATGTAGTATGTAGTGTGTACTGAACCGTGTGTGTTGAAATGTAGTGTGTACTGAACCGTGTGTGTTGAAATGTAGTATGAACCGTACCGTGTGTGCGTCCACTGTTCGCATGTTTATTGGATTTATTCCTAAATGTTTGGAAATATTAAATCTTTGTTTTTTTTTGTTTCGTTCTGTTTAAAGTTTTAATAAAGGGTTCATGCTATTCTACTTCTACTGCCTTGTTTTTGTAAACTAAAAGACCCTTGGTTTGACCAAAATAAATTAATTTCAATTCAAGTATTCAGCTTGGTAATGAGCTATTTGTTAGATCTGTCGAGTGTCTTAAATCCATGTGTCATAAATATCAGGCTGCTAGCTATCCTGCTAATGCTAGCTACTTAAAACCTCTCATAAAATATGATTTACATAGCTGTTGTTCATTTACAACCACAAAGGTTGTGAACATTTGAGCCAACAAAAAAAACAGCCACAACCGGTCTCTTGTGGCATGGATGACATAGACCAGCAGCCACTGGGTCCGGAGAGCCAGCTCCTGAGGAAGTACGCCTTTCAGATCCTGTGTAGCATAGAGTACCTCCACAATGTCCATGTAAGACCCCGGTTTCACTTCAGTTGCATGTTGTCAACTATACCACCAAACTTGACCAACTAATGTTACGCCCCGTTGCCGGGGAAAAGATAAAGAAAAAAAGTGGAAAAACTACACGAGCACGACACGTTAGCAACCAGTGTGTATTCTCATCAGTCAGCCATACTGCTTCTCCGACAACACGGAAACAGGCATTTTCAATCGATCACTGTGCGGCACATTCGCCACAGACTTGATAAAGAAAATAAAACAATTGAAGTTCCAAAAATATAACTTATGCAAGCGAATTTTGATAAAAGGTAAGTAAAATGTTGTAAACAAAATGTGATATAAAATAAACTATTTTTATCTGTAAGTGCTGTTACTGTCTCTGTTGTCATCTTCCATACCTGCCAGGCAAAAGCAGTTGAACACCAAATAGATGATCGATCTTCATTTTAACCTTTTTAACTCAAGACACATGAAAACAATGAATTCTTCTTCTTCTTTAACTCACTCTTTGTAATGAATTGCTATATTAACATATGAAAATCATGAACTATCTTATTAATCAAGTCTTTCCATGAATTACTATTATTTTCATTGCTTATATCCTGTTTTAAACAACATTCAACATTATAATCATGACACAGTCCTTTTAACCACATTTTGCCATGAATTATTATTATTAGCCATAAGCTCTTCTTTTAACCTCAGCTTTTTATCATGTTCAGTATTATACCCGATATTATAACCATAACACAATACCCGATATCATAACCATAACACAATACCCGATATTATAACCATAACACACTACCCGATATTATAACCATAACACACTCCCCTACAACACAGATGTCGTCCCCGACATCTCAACCAGCAGGTGAGGAAGGTAATTACGTTATGTTTAAAGCATTTAGCTACTGTACAGTGTCATCAAATTAATCCTTCATTCAATCAACAGTGTATACAATCACTCAGCTTATTCAAAGTCCAGGAGTGCGTGGCACATGTGTATCAATACTCTGATTGTTCATTAGTCCATTCATGACTGTCTCAGGTACAGTATGTGTATCTGTAAGCATGTCAGCACTCAGTTCATGAAACAGTCCATCCATAAGTGCATGTGTGTATTATGTGCGCATCAACACTCAGTGTCCAACAGTCCATCAATGAGTGTACAATGTGTGCACGTGTTTATCAACACTCAGTTTGTGAGAAAGTCCATCAATGAATGTACAATGTGTGCACGTGTTTATCAACACTCAGTTTGTGAGAAAGTCCATCAATGAGCGTATATGTGTATGATGTGTATGTATAAGTGCATGTTCTTCTTTCAATAGCCATGTGCAACAGCAGGCTGATAATTCCAGTGCTGTACTGGAGCTGTCCATGTACTTGCTGCTTGCATGGCCCCATATGATGTTGGAGGATAGTAGCACATCAGGTTACCTGGGAGACCGGCGCCACAGCAACTGGGATGGCCAAGCTGATCATATGTGAAGACTCTTGGGGCCCGTCTCTCTCTTGCTGGTCGTTGACACTGCTGTTCATTCTCACCGTGATCTTCAATTTGAGCAGGTGACTGTGGTGCTGGTATTCTCTCCTCCAGTGCAGTCTCCTCTTGAATTGACATGTCCTCTTCTAACAGTGGATCTCCTGTGTCCTGCTCCAGCTGGTGCAGATCCTGATGCTCAGGCTCAACGTCCTGCATGAGCTGTGTGACACTTTCAGCATCCTCTCTTTCTGTGTGGACTTGAGGCTGTGGCACAGGCTGATGTCTGAGTGGATAGTATCCATAGTCATCATCATCACTATCGTCATTGTTTGTCTCTTGGTCTGTTTGATCTTTGTCTTGACGAGTCTGAACTGTGATTTGTCTTTTCACTTTTGCTGGTTTCAACTGAATCTCTAGAGGCAAATGGTCACATGGCAACAGGAGGTTACGGTGCAGGATCCTACGTCCTCTCGCTTTGCCTTGCTCAGGTATCACTTCATATATGGGCAAGTCTTTTCCCACCTGACGGATGACCTTGTGGATGCAATCTTCCCAGTGATTTCTGAGCTTTCCCGTTCCCCCTCTAGGTGTCATATTCCTAATGAGAACACGGTCGCCCTCATTCAAAACAGAACTCCTGACTTTGTTATCATGATTCCTCTTGCTCCTCTCAGCACATTTTTTTGCATTTGCTTTTGTGATCTCATAAGCCTCTTGCATCTGTTGTTTCCACTTTTTCATGTACTCTCGATGATCAGCAGTTCCAGTCTCTGGGGTCAAACCAAACAACAAGTCAACAGGTAATCTTGGAGATCTGCCGAACAGGAGGTAAAAAGGTGAAAAACCTGTAACTTCACTTCTGGTGCTGTTATATGCATAGATGAGCTTGGGCAATGACTCTCTCCAGTTTGACTTTTGTTTCTCTGTGAGCGTTCTCAGCATTTGTAGCAATGTTCTGTTTAGCCGTTCCACTTGCCCGTTGCCTTGCGGGTGATAGGGCGTGGTTCGAGAGCCCATCACTCCACAATTTTTCTTCAGCTGTGCAAACAATTGATTCTCAAATTCACCTCCCTGGTCGTGGTGAATTCTTAGAGGGAACCCAAACTTCAGCGCGTAATCATTGAATATTTTATCAGCGACAGTCTTTGCAGATTTTGATGTTGTAGGGTAGGCTTGTGCAAAGCGTGTGTAATGATCTACTATCAACAATATGTATTCATATCCCCCCCGACACTTATCCAGATGCAGGAAGTCAATGGATACAAGCTCGAATGGCTGAGTGGTGACAATCGGTACGAGTGGAGCTCTGGATTCTCTGCAGGGCTTCTTCTGTTTCAGGCATGTACAGCTTTGTGTGACGTAGTGCTCTATTTCTCGCTGCATGTGTGGCCAGAAGAAGCGATCCCGGATGAGCGATGTTGTGCGTTCCACGCCTTGATGTCCCATCTCATTGTGGAGCTGTCTCAAAACTGTTGATTTGTATTTTTCAGGAAGAACAAGTTGAGTTCTGGTTGCAGTCTTTCGTTGAAGTATTCCATCTCCATCAAAGGTAAGTTTCTCCCAATCACGAAGCAAACATTTTGACTGTACATTGAATGACTTTAACTGATCTCTTGTAGGCTTCTCTTTTGATCGTTTCCAGGCAATGACTGGGCCAATGGTTTGATCATCTCTCTGTGCTCGACATATATCTGTTTTGGAAAATGGTGTAGGTGTGTCTCCACACATTTCTGCACACTCAAAAGACATCATGGACAACACTGTGTGTGAAACATCACTCTCTACAGCTTGTACTGTGGCCTGCACTGAAGGGGATGACATTTCTTCTGTGCATTCCTCCATCATGGTGTCTATGTCACAGGGCATTCTTGAAAGACCATCAGCATCACAATTTTCTTTTCCCGGACGATACTTGATAATTAGGTCAAAGTCGGCTAATTCTGCAACCCACCTATGCCCCGTTGCATTGAGTTTGGCTGTTGACAGCACATAGGTAAGTGGATTGTTGTCTGTAAAGACAGTACAAGAGGAGCCAATCAAATAGTCTCTGAAACGCTCAGTAACAGCCCACTTTAATGCTAAAAATTCAAGTTTCCCTGAATGAAGATGATAGTTCTTTTCTGCTTTGGTCAGGGTGCGTGATGCATAGGCTATTACACGTAGCTTACAGTCCTGTTCTTGATATAATACAGCACCTAAACCTTTGTGTGACGCATCTGTGTGTAAGATGAATGATTTGTTGAAGTCTGGGAATCCAAGAATCGGTGGCTCAACCAGGCAATCAATCAATCTCTCCAGTATCAGTTGATGTTCCTCAGTCCATGTGATCGGTTTGTGTGAAGGTGCCCCTTTAAACTTTCCTTTCACTTTTCTTGTCCTCGTGTTACTGTCTTTGTGTTTATCTGATTTGGGGTCTGATTCTGTCAGGGCGTAAAGAGGGCCGGCGATGCTGGAAAAATCTCTGATGTACTGCCGGTAGTAGCTCAGGAGTCCCATGACTGATCTCAGTTCGCCCACAGTCTGTGGCCTCTTCTCCTTTAAGGCTCTCACTGCTGCCGTGTCGGCAGGGTCCATTTTACTGCCCTCCGCAGACACGATACGTCCCAAGTAGCGGACCTCACGTCTGAACACTTCACATTTTCTAGGTTTTAACTTTATACCATGCTGACGTAACCGCTGTAGCACTGTCCTCACATGCTCGACGTGATCCTCAAAGGTTCTGCTGAAGACCAAGGTGTCATCTAAATAAGGGATACAGATGTTATCTCTCAGCCCTTCCAAACAGTCCTCCATACAGCGCTGAAAGGCGGCTGGAGCGTTCATAAGACCGAAGGGAATCCTGATCCACTCATAGAGACCCCATGGTGTCACAAAAGCGGTCAGTGGTCTGCTCTCCCTCGCCATAAATCCCTGATGGTACGCCTTTCCTTGGTCGAGGAGAGAGAACCAAGAGTTGCCTCCTAGGCCATCCATAATATCTTGTACCCTGGGGATAGGCTGACGGTCAGGGAGCGTCTTCCTGTTCACCTCACGGTAGTCAATGCACAGTCGTAGACTGCCGTCTTTTTTTCGGACACATACGACTGGTGAAGCATAAGGGGAGTTAGATTTCTCTACCCAACCCTGAGCGATGAGGTCACTCAGGTAGTCCTTCATTTCCTGATACAGGGGTTTGGGCACAGAGAGATATGTTTTTGCTACAGGCTCAGTGTCTTTCAACGATATGCTAAGTTGTAATTTGTCTATGCAGCCAATATCATCATCTGTTTTTGAAAAAGAGGCAGACTCCTCTCTTAACATCTGGCGAACTGTCTCCTGCTCTGGCTCGCTGAGGTGACTCAAATTTACAGGTGGGTCCCAAACACTACTGTTAGTTTGATCCTCTTCAGCCGTGATGTGATTTGTGGTGACGGGCGGTGGTGGGTGAGATCTTTCTAGCATAGAGGCGGGGTAGAAAGCATGGACATGCTGGACAGTCCCAATAACAGTTCTCCCTGCTAACACTATGTCGTGATCTGTTGGATTCTGCACACTTACAGTGATAGAGGGTTTTCTTGTGCCTCTGGTTACCTCTACAAGCATGTCACACAGGTCAAGTCCCTCTGTCCAGCGCGGATTCACATCAGGCTCGAAGATTAGTGTTGCATCCTCCTGTGGGGAGTGCATGTGGACGTGACACTCAACTTGGACTGACAGGTGTTTGGGTATGTTGACTCTCTCCCTTTTTGTCTTGACTATATACTCATTTGCTTGCCTGACACTGACTTGCTCAACAACAGCGGTTACTTGTCTTACAAAAGTGTCTGTGTGGCCTGGGAATGCTGCCCTCACCGTTTTGCTTAGCTGTTCCCTGTGAGTAGTATCTGATTGTTTCATTTCACTGTCAATAATGATTTTGATTACATTTGAGCCGATGATTGGTTGAGCAAGTTTACCACCCTTCATTACAAGTGTGGGAACAATTACTTCGGTCTTAGCTGCAGCACCGGAAGCTAACCTGAAAGTTATCTCCACCCAACCTGTATATGGCATGCTCTCCCCATTTGCTGCCTTTATGTCTAGGGCCGGTGTCACATCTAAAATGTCAGAAATGTCTCTTAGTCTTGTGTCTGGTAAGTGCACTTCTTTCCATAACTCGTCAATTATTGTCACTTGGGAACCTGAGTCCCACAAAGCTTGAACCCTTTTACCTTGGATGAAGCAGTTAACCATGTGTTTCTCTCCTACCAACGGGGCTCTCTTAGCTTGTTTTTCTCTTTTTGAGGTGGCGTTTGCAGTCATACATGAGAGAGGTTTACAATGTTTTTTGTGTTCAGCCCAATTATCAACCTGACATGGCCTAGAACAATAAAGTACATTTTTACAGGATGTGCACTGTTTCAGAATTACCCCTTCTCCTTTCTGTCCACAGTGTGCGCAGTGCTGGGACCTTGCTGTGTGATGGGTCACTCCCTGTCCCGTGCGAATGACCTTCCTCCGTTTAAAGGCTCACCTCCAAATTGTCTCTGTCCTCTTGCTCTACATCCAGCAAGGAAATGCTCGCTGCTGCCACACCTGTAACAGTGTGTGCAATAATCTTCAACTCCACTCTGTTGACAGCCAAAACATCTCCTTGCTCGTCCGCGATTGGGGGGGGGGAAACTGTGTTGTGGAGCAAATCTTTGCTGGTACTGGGCGGTTCCACCTCGATGTCTAGGGCCTGCATTAAACCAGTAGCTCTGTGGCAAATCCTGCATCTGCTGACCTGGGAATTGCAGTCCTGTTGTGCCCTCTGCTCCCCCTGCTGGTGGTTGTGGTCTGGGCGCGTGCTGGGGCTGTAGCATGGACTCTCTGATTTGAGACACTTCAACTTTCAGTTCTTTCAGCACAGCTATCTCAGATTTAATCTCCTCCAGCTGGGAGAGAACGACAGGGGAAACTTTAGGATTTTGGTGAGTAGCTGGTTTTTCATTCTTTACAGCAGGAACATCACTTGACTGTGCTGAGTGTACAGTGACTTGCTTCTGTTGCCCTGCCATTTTCTTTTTCATCTGTCTCTCTGTCTCCCAGGCACATGCAGTGTTCATTCTCTCAAGCAACAGTTCATCAGAGATGTCAGCTTGCTCCAAGTAAGGCTGAAGATCCCGCTTAATGTTGTCGTTCTGGAGTCCAGTTAACACAGTGTGGAGAAACATTCTTTGTACAAGCCCAGGATCATATTGGAGACCTGACTCAGATTCCTGCGAGGCAAACAAGATCTTTTGTCTCAAGTCAAGAGTGCGGATGAGGAAGTTCTGGGGGGTTTCTTTTAATCCTTGCACCTCAGAAGTCAGCTGTGTGTAGAGATCAGTTGCACTTTTCTCTTGATAATGTGAACGGAGGATTCGTCTCAATGTTGGTAAGGTTAAGTTCACTTTGCCCTCCAAATAGCTGCGAAGCTGCATGCCAGGCGCTATGGCTCTAATCACTGCATCCACAATCTCTAGTTCTGGAAACCCCTTACTCAGACCATGTTCAATCTGGCGAGCTAAACTTGAAAAAGTCAATTTATCTTTTTGGCCAGGCTCACCAATTTGTCCAGCAATTTTAAAGTCTTTGTGCCAGTGATGAGGGGGAGAATTGTGGGCTGTGTTCTGTATTACCTGTCTGTTGTAACCGTTGTTTTTGGTGTCTCTTTTTTCCTTGTTGTCTCTCCCGTTCTGTTTGCTGGCTAGCTGGAGCTGCAAAACTTCAATTTCCTTTAATAATGTTTCCTCCTCTTCATCTTTCTTTTTCTGCTGCTCCTCCGCTTGTTTTGCTGCACTAGCATTACACACAGCCTGTAACTCGGTGACTTTGTCTTGCAGATGGAGTAATTCAGACATACCTTGATCCTCAAGGTCCTCTAGCTCTTCTCTCTGGATGTAGCATGAGATTAGCGTGATGAGAGCCGTCCGTCCTTTGCTGCTAACATGCTCGAGCTCCGCTCCGTCTTGGATTAGGTAGTCACACAGCTCCAATAAACTTTCTTTCGGCAGCAAACACAGTTCTCTTATAACTCCGAGTTGTAGTTTCTCTATCTCCGTCGACGCCATTCTTCTAGCAAAGTGTGGGTGCTATCGGCTAGTGGTTCCGATTTATCTTCTTAGCAGTAGCTCTCCTGGTATGTAGCAATACCTCAGATAACTTGCAGCCGAAGACGGTCAGGGTCCCACGGCGGCCGACTCCTCACGTGCTCCGATAGTCGCGGTCGTTTCGTCTTTTTTTTTTTTTTTTTTTTAAAAGGATGTGTGACGGCTGGGGACACCTCTCGAAGATGTTTAACCACGCTGCACACAATCCCAGCGGTGCCTCCAAATGTTACGCCCCGTTGCCGGGGAAAAGATAAAGAAAAAAAGTGGAAAAACTACACGAGCACGACACGTTAGCAACCAGTGTGTATTCTCATCAGTCAGCCATACTGCTTCTCCGACAACACGGAAACAGGCATTTTCAATCGATCACTGTGCGGCACATTCGCCACAGACTTGATAAAGAAAATAAAACAATTGAAGTTCCAAAAATATAACTTATGCAAGCGAATTTTGATAAAAGGTAAGTAAAATGTTGTAAACAAAATGTGATATAAAATAAACGATTTTTATCTGTAAGTGCTGTTACTGTCTCTGTTGTCATCTTCCATACCTGCCAGGCAAAAGCAGTTGAACACCAAATAGATGATCGATCTTCATTTTAACCTTTTTAACTCAAGACACATGAAAACAATGAATTCTTCTTCTTCTTTAACTCACTCTTTGTAATGAATTGCTATATTAACATATGAAAATCATGAACTATCTTATTAATCAAGTCTTTCCATGAATTACTATTATTTTCATTGCTTATATCCTGTTTTAAACAACATTCAACATTATAATCATGACACAGTCCTTTTAACCACATTTTGCCATGAATTATTATTATTAGCCATAAGCTCTTCTTTTAACCTCAGCTTTTTATCATGTTCAGTATTATACCCGATATTATAACCATAACACAATACCCGATATCATAACCATAACACAATACCCGATATTATAACCATAACACACTACCCGATATTATAACCATAACACTAACAGCAGACAGTGGAAAAATACCACAATCACAAAGTAAATGTCCTCTGTCTCAAGTATATAATCTGGATTGACTGAGATGAGTGCAATCTCGCCGCTGACCCACAGCAGACGTACCAGCTCTTTGACCCCCTGCTGGCTGAGCTGATAGAGGTCTGTATCCAGAAACACTTTTTTTAACACAGCGTTGCCAGATGAATCAGTGAGTTACAGTGGTGCAAGTGGTGCAGCTGTTGTCCCAGAGCCAATGAAGTGTTGTGTGGTGAAGGATCAATTGTATTGTCATGTATCTCTCAATATGGACACAGGGCCACCTGCTCAGAGCTGCTGGGCCAGCAGTTTTTCACCTGTGACTCCTTCCACCAGAGGTGACTCACCTGTCATACCCCCCACGTCTGGGAGGCTAAAGAGATGCACTGCACAAAAAGTTGGGGTTATTGGGTCAAATGTCTTTTATAAGTAAAACTAATGCGGAAAACTACATTTCCATGTTGATTTAAAAATACACGTTAAATGCACTTACCGTAAATGAGTTTATGGTGAAAACATTACCGTTGCTCAAACTTTACTGTTAGCAAAACGTATAAAACGATGTAAGGTTTTGTGAACAAAAATACCTAATTTACTGTGTCAACTTAACTACACTTGTGGTTTCAACAAATAATGGAAATAATAACTATCATTAACGGCTGACCTAAAAAGATTATGAAATGTGGATTTTCTTAAGAATATAAATAGACAAAAAAGAAAATGTGTGTGTGTGAACAGTAGGAGTAGCCTACTGCTACTAACATGATTTGATGAACTTGGTTGCCGACTACTTTTAAACTCTTGTGTTGTTGTTTATGTTGTTACCTGTTCATATTCTCTCAGAGATGGTCCAGGCTGACCAAAATGAGGACCAGCGACCAGCCACAGGCTAACGTGTACACACACACACATATATATATATATATATATATATATATATATATATATATATATATATATATATATATATATATATACCAGTATATATATATATATATATATATATATATATATACACACACACGTGTCCCAAGCTATGATCAAGCCCTCTTGGAGTGTGGAAACTTAAATGACTCGTGGGGAGTAAGAAAGATGTCGGGGACAATAAAAATCTGATCAAATCTTTCCTCACATTGAGAATAGATAGATGTACTTTATTAATCCCTGAGGGGGAAATGAATCTGCATCCAGGAAAGACCACCCTGCCTCTGGTCCAAAGTAAACAGAGACAGACAACAGCCCCCTCTGACTGGCAATAAGCAGTTTATATAAAAGCAGTGTAGAAACAAGCACTGAATGGCCGTAGAAAAGATATGTACTTGGGTTTGTGTCAGGTCTCCAGTCTACTATGAATGAGGACAGAGGAGTAGGGTCCTCCCTCTAAAACCACTCTGTCTGGGGAACATGCAAAGCAAACAGAGAAGCAAAGAATCCAAGGAAACTGAGGACTTACACATGAGAAGACAATGACTGAGACACAGGTGTGATCATGATGGATAAGAAGGACGTACTGAGGACATCTGCTCAGTTACATGTGTAGGCTTGACTACACACACAAACGGGCAACAAACTGTTAAAACTGATAATAAATATATACATTTATACATACTCTACTTTTCATATTTTACTAGGCAGACATTGTAATTTTTTTATATAAGTGAAGTTTTCATCCAAGATTCAAAATGTAAAGGTATTTGGCATGGAAACCGTACCGAAATCTAAAAATAGCTTACCATATAATTATACAAATTTGAATGAGTACAGTGAAAAGTAAGTCTCTCTCCCTCCCTCTCTCTCCCGCACTCTCCCCCCGCCCCCCCCCCCCCCCCCCCCCCCCCCCCCCTCTCTCTCTCTCTCTCTCTCTCTCTCTCTCTCTCTCTCTCTGTAAAACACCAAAGACTTTGGTAAACACGGAAATAACGGTAGGCCTACTATATTCATATGTATACACTTTACTGTCTGTTATTCTTCATATACTATCTCTATCTCGACACGTACTAAACAGTACTAAAATATGAATAAACTTAAACTTTCTCAAACCTTCTCTAAACAACTAATTGTGCTGAATTATTTTTTACAGGCTGACTTCCTCATACGTATTTCCAAGTGCTTCGCGCGTAAAACGTTGGTCGCTTTTAACTCTTGAATATTTTAACGCACACGCGACAAACATAAATACATATTTAAAATGTATTTCGGTAAAAACAGGCCCTACACATATTCCAATAGTTCACCATCAGGTTCGTCAAGACCTAACGACATTTCGATAGTGTGCGTGTTGGTGCTTGAACCTGAACAGGTTTATTTACCTGAAGCTCTTCAAGTGGCTCACCCCTAAAGCGGCTCGACCAAGCGGTTCTGAGGGTTGTCGGAACAACCAGGAAGGAGACACTGAACATTTTGTTATGTTATTTATACACCATATAACTGCACACGTTTTATTTAAAAGCAAGTCATTGCAATAGAGCTTGACCGTTGTCAAAACAAACACATGGAAAAAAATATTGTTCATATTTTCGTGTCCGGTGCGTGTGGATGTATGGCTCTCCTTCGGGGGAGGGTTAGGGTTAGGTTAGGGTTAGGGTTAACCCAGGTGTAACCCTGTTCACACCTGGCATTAACATGCGTCTTGGTTGATCCGATCACAAGTGGACAGCTCCAAGTACGTCAGTTCACACCTGGCTTTCACAACTGCGGTCAAATGAGCCGTCGATCGTCTTCGCGGAGTCAAGTCAGCCGCACATACATTTTAACTGCGCTCGTATCATAGAACTTACGGCGAATGCTCAAGCGCTAGTTTCCGGTTTGTGTGTGTGTGTGAATTTTAAACAGGAAAAATGCCTTATGCTCCATTTTTACTGTACAATAACATCACTTTGGTCCATAAGTTCAGGCAATGGTTGGTACAGTTGACTTCAGGACCACTCTGACTACTCCCTCAATCATTATCAAACATTTTTACTGTATCATTTTGGAGTAATTAAGCCTCAAAGTTGCATCTTTAGCTTCTTTTAAACATGACTAAACGGTCTAATACTCCATATTTACTGTACAATAACAACACTTTGGTCCATAAGTTCAGGCAATGGTTGGTACAGTTGACTTCAGGACCACCCTGGCTACTTCCTCAATCATTATCAAACATTTTTACTGTATCATTTTGGAGAAATTAAGCCTCAAAGTTGCATCTTTAGCGTGTGTGAATTTTAAACAGGAAAAATGCCTTATGCTCCATTTTTACTGTACAATAACATCACTTTGGTCCATAAGTTCAGGCAATGGTTGGTACAGTTGACTTCAGGACCACCCTGGCTACTTCCCCACTCATTGTCAAACATTTTTACTGTATCATTTTGGAGAAATTAAGCCTCAAAGTTGCATTTTTTCATTTATATTTTTTTAAGGAAAAAATGCCTTATACTCCATATTTACTGTACAATAACATCACTTTGGTCCATAAGTTCAGGCAATGGTTGGTACAGTTGACTTCAGGACCACCCTGGCTACTTCCTCAATCATTATCAAACATTTTTACTGTATCATTTTGGAGAAATTAAGCCTCAAAGTTGCATCTTTAGCGTGTGTGAATTTTAAACAGGAAAAATGCCTTATGCTCCATTTTTACTGTACAATAACAACACTTTGGTCCATAAGTTCAGGCAATGGTTGGTACAGTTGACTTCAGGACCACTCTGACTACTCCCTCAATCATTATCAAACATTTTTACTGTATCATTTTGGAGTAATTAAGCCTCAAAGTTGCATCTTTAGCTTCTTTTAAACATGACTAAACGGTCTAATACTCCATATTTACTGTACAATAACAACACTTTGGTCCATAAGTTCAGGCAATGGTTGGTACAGTTGACTTCAGGACCACCCTGGCTACTTCCTCACTCAATATCAAACATTTTTACTGTATCATTTTGGAGAAATTAAGCCTCAAAGTTGCATCTTTAGCGTGTGTGTTAATTTTAAACAGGAAAAATGCCTTATGCTCCATTTTTACTGTACAATAACATCACTTTGGTCCATAAGTTCAGGCAATGGTTGGTACAGTTGACTTCAGGACCACCCTGGCTACTTCCCCACTCATTGTCAAACATTTTTACTGTATCATTTTGGAGAAATTAAGCCTCAAAGTTGCATTTTTTCATTTATATTTTTTTAAGGAAAAAAATGCCTTATACTCCATATTTACTGTACAATAACATCACTTTGGTCCATAAGTTCAGGCAATGGTTGGTACAGTTGACTTCAGGACCACCCTGGCTACTTCCTCAATCATTATCAAACATTTTTACTGTATCATTTTGGAGAAATTAAGCCTCAAAGTTGCATCTTTAGCGTGTGTGAATTTTAAACAGGAAAAATGCCTTATGCTCCATTTTTACTGTACAATAACAACACTTTGGTCCATAAGTTCAGGCAATGGTTGGTACAGTTGACTTCAGGACCACTCTGACTACTCCCTCAATCATTATCAAACATTTTTACTGTATCATTTTGGAGTAATTAAGCCTCAAAGTTGCATCTTTAGCCTCTTTTAAACATGACTAAACGGTCTAATACTCCATATTTACTGTACAATAACAACACTTTGGTCCATAAGTTCAGGCAATGGTTGGTACAGTTGACTTCAGGACCACCCTGGCTACTTCCCCACTCATTGTCAAACATTTTTACTGTATCATTTTGGAGAAATTAAGCCTCAAAGTTGCATTTTTTCATTTATATTTTTTTAAGGAAAAAATGCCTTATACTCCATATTTACTGTACAATAACATCACTTTGGTCCATAAGTTCAGGCAATGGTTGGTACAGTTGACTTCAGGACCACCCTGGCTACTCCCTCAATCATTATCAAACATTTTTACTGTATCATTTTGGAGAAATTAAGCCTCAAAGTTGCATCTTTAGTGTGTGTGAATTTTAAACAGGAAAAATGCCTTATGCTCCATTTTTACTGTACAATAACAACACTTTGGTCCATAAGTTCAGGCAATGGTTGGTACAGTTGACTTCAGGACCACTCTGACTACTCCCTCAATCATTATCAAACATTTCTACTGTATCATTTTGGAGTAATTAAGCCTCAAAGTTGCATCTTTAGCTTCTTTTAAACATGACTAAACGGTCTAATACTCCATATTTACTGTACAATAACAACACTTTGGTCCATAAGTTCAGGCAATGGTTGGTACAGTTGACTTCAGGACCACCCTGGCTACTTCCTCACTCAATATCAAACATTTTTACTGTATCATCTTGGAGAAATTAAGCCTCAAAGTTGCATCTTTAGCGTGTGTGAATTTTAAACAGGAAAAATGCCTTATGCTCCATTTTTACTGTACAATAACAACACTTTGGTCCATAAGTTCAGGCAATGGTTGGTACAGTTGACTTCAGGACCACTCTGACTACTCCCTCAATCATTATCAAACATTTTTACTGTATCATTTTGGAGAAATTAAGCCTCAAAGTTGCATCTTTAGCGTGTGTGTTAATTTTAAACAGGAAAAAATGCCTTATGCTCCATTTTTACTGTACAATAACAACACTTTGGTCCATAAGTTCAGGCAATGGTTAGTACAGTTGACTTCAGGACCACCCTGGCTACTTCCTCAGTCTTTATTAAACATTTTAACTGCATGGTTCTTGATATATTAAGCCTCAAATTAGTGTTTTAGCTCAGACTAATGTCTAATACATCAACAAACCTCCATGTGACACTTAAACATGTTGGGAATAAATCACAACTTTCACAAGAAAAACATAGATGTTTAAGTTGAAAGTGAATATGCAATACAGACATCAGATCAACATAGTGTGGCAACCTCGGGAGAAGAGGTGCCACCAAACCAGTATTGAAAAACAGTTGATTGTCCACACCAATTTCACAATTATTACAATTTATTGGATATTCGGGAGAGGGGGGAGAGAGGGGAAAACGCTGCCGCCGCGGAGGGTGGGGGGGTCGGTCCTGAGGGGCTCTGGCTCTGGACTCGTCGTCGGGGGTTGAACGTGGGGTTCGGTGCACAGGGTCGGGTTCTCAGACGGTCCAGGGTTCGGCAGGAGGGAGGGATGTCAGACAGGCGGGGGTCGGTACACAGGCGGGCTCTCAGACGGACCAGGGTTCGGCGGGCGGGAGGGATGTCAGACAGGCGGGGGTCGGTACACGGGCGGGTTCTCAAACTCCCTCACACACACATACACACACAAACAATCTCACACACATTGTGGTGAGTGTAACCTGGGTGCCTCAGATGTCTCAGATTCTGTCAGTGTCACCTCCAGAAAAGTAATCGTTCATCAAAGTTTCAGTGATAAGAGTGTTATGGCATTTATATGTCAAAACATAACGTCAAATTTAAAAGCTGGTTGTTGAGGCTTTCTAATCCCTTTCTCTTCCACTGACCGAAGGTGATGTTTTAATGCTGGCAAATGTCACAATTCCAGTCAACAGCCTTTGCCTGCTGAAGTGTTGCCGAGTCCATGTTAACGCACTCCACATGGAACCACCGACAACATGTGTCACACTGTATCTGTAAAATGCATGCAAGTAAGATATGACATTGCAAGTAGTATGAGCCTGAGAGGGGATAGAAAAAGCTGGCACTGCCGTGCGACCCGCCTCGTTACCCGTCGGGCCTCAGGCTACCCACGTGCTCGGGTCGGGTAGTCATGCTCTAACACACACACACACACACACACACACACACACACACACACACACACACACACACACACACACACACACACACACACACACACACACACACCTACCCAGTTTGTGATGGCAGGCCCCTGGAAGTGGTGGTTTCACTGCTGCACACATGGCACAGCTGGTGTCCATGTTAAACACTAACAAAAAATTTAAATTATTATTTATGACACAACAAAATATTGTACATCTTCCTATTATAGCATATTGAAAACAAGTTAACCAGGTGTTTACAGTAATACTGTGTCACTGACTGTACATTTAAGATCCACTGTTACACACCTGAGGCTTGTAGAACTTCAATTGCCAGCTGTTTTCTTTCATTTGCCATCTCGTCTGGAGCTGTCCCAAAGGTCATCTTTGCTCTTTTTGGAAAAGCCTCCATGACTGCCTTTGCCATCTAAACCATTAAACAAAGTTTGTGTAAGTTTGAAAGTCTGCAAAATACAGCAAGTGGAATTGCGCTAAAAGAGAAACAAATAAAATAAACGTGATGGTTGTAGATCATTTTGATAAAATCAGCAACATTCTTATTACCTTGATGACAATTACCCCACAGCTGGACCCATCTTTTTGGAATGGGTGTTTCAGAACATCACCTTTCCACTTGACATTCACCCAGTCACTCTTTCCGTGACAAGTCCTCCTCATTTTGAAGTACTTGCTGGGTCAGAAAGGTTTTAAAGTGGTCAAAATTATGAATACGTACACATACATTACACACCCCATAAAACAATGTTGTGGTCAAAGCACTTGGTTGCCCAAGTGTTTTTGATAGAAATGTGTTCTGTTCTGTAGTCTCACCTCAAATATGATGTTTGATACACATTGATTACTGTAAGCCTCTTTTATAGCATTGCATCCATACTATGATACTTTATCTAGCTACAATTGCACTGGACAGGTAAAATAGTTTACCACAATCTTTTTGCTGCATCGTCAGAGTCTGCCTGCTCAGTTGTGCTGTGTGCAGGATCGACCAGATAGACAGACCTATCTGCAGCACTGATGTACTGTAAACAAAAGAGAAAATATGACATTATTTAAAAGTTATCATGACATCCAAAGGAGAATTGAAGGCAATTGTGATGTGTGAATTAACAACCTACCAGAAACTTCCAGTGAATATTAACTATGTTGACAAAAGACACAATAGCCTTGTATTTATCAAAGTCGACCTGTAACAAAATCAAGTGATATCTGTTATGAATTAGTAGCTCTTTGGAATATGGTAGAACATTTGAGAAATAATTAAGTTTTGCTTTCTCATGTAACATCCTCGCATGCACACTACTATAGTCACACACTCACATGATGGATGGAACAGCATGACAGAGAATGAATCAGAGAATGAGGTGTGCGAAAGTAATAGTCTGTGTGACAGAGTTTGATTAAAAGGGAAGTGAACTTGAATTCTTAGTTTGTGATTGGGTTAGAAATAAATAAAAGGATGTTGTTGTGCATGCCGCCTCCTTTAATACGACTTATTATCTTATCCCAGAATGGAAGACAGTGGTAAAGAGGAACAGAGAGGACACACAGAATACATTATTGTGTGTGTGTGTAACAGTATGTGATTGTGAGTACAATGGTGTGTGAGAGTATCAGTGTATGAATTTCTCAAAAGGCCTCTATATGGAATATTGCAATTTGATTAATCATAATACACAAAAACACACATGCACACACAACATACAACATCACACTTTTGTACTTTGTTTTTGTACCTGATGAGATTATTACCTTAGACAAACTTTGTCGCCTGACATCCTCACTGTTGCCGAAGAGGATTATCCCAGCCACGTAGCTGCTTAGAATGTAAATGGTGCTCCCCAAGTTCAATTTAGTGGCAGTGTGGTGAAGGATGCATTCAATGACCTTCAGACAATTGTTATAGTCAGATTACTGGTTTACTGGTTTACAGGATTACTGTTCATCTTCTGTTATGTAGGCTATAACACAAGACAAAGACAGTAAATCACATACAGCTCTGGAAAATATTTCGAGACCATTTCAAAGATTATCTGTTTCTCAGATTTCACTATTTGTTAGTATGTCTTTGAGTGAAATTAACACTTTTGTTTTATTCTATGACCTACTGACAACATGTCTCCCAAATTTAAAATATAAAATGTTTTAATTTAGGAGTATTTATTACCAGAGAACAAAAACTGGTCATAATTAACATTCGCTGGCATTTTTTCCTTTAAAAAATCTAAATAAAAAAATGCAACTTTGAGGCTTAATTTCTCCAAAATGATACAGTAAAAATGTTTGATAATGACTGAGGGAGTAGTCAGGGTGGTCCTGAAGTCAACTGTACCAACCATTGCCTGAACTTATGGACCAAAGTGATGTTATTGTACAGTAAATATGGAGTATAAGGCATTTTTTCCTTAAAAAAATATAAATGAAAAAATGCAACTTTGAGGCTTAATTTCTCCAAAATGATACAGTAAAAATGTTTGATAATGAGCTGAGGGAGTAGTCAGGGTGGTCCTGAAGTCAACTGTACCAACCATTGCCTGAACTTATGGACCAAAGTGATGTTATTGTACAGTAAATATGGAGTATAAGGCATTTTTTCCTTAAAAAAATATAAATGAAAAAATGCAACTTTGAGGCTTAATTTCTCCAAAATGATACAGTAAAAATGTTTGATAATGAGTGAGGGAGTAGTCAGGGTGGTCCTGAAGTCAACTGTACCAACCATTGCCTGAACTTATGGACCAAAGTGATGTTATTGTACAGTAAATATGGAGTATAAGGCATTTTTTCCTGTTAAAAATATAAATGCTAAAGATGCAACTTTGAGGCTTAATTCTCCAAAATGATACAGTAAAAATGTTTGATAATGAGTGAGGAGTAGCCAGGGTGGTCCTGAAGTCAACTGTACCTACCATTGCCTGAACTTATGGACCAAAGTGTTGTTATTGTACAGTAAAAATGGAGCATAAGGCATTTTTCCTGTTTAAAATTAACACACACGCTAAAGATGCAACTTTGAGGCTTAATTTCTCCAAAATGATACAGTAAAAATGTTTGATATTGAGTGAGGGAAGTAGCCAGGGTGGTCCTGAAGTCAACTGTACCAACCATTGCCTGAACTTATGGACCAAAGTGTTGTTATTGTACAGTAAAAATGGAGCATAAGGCATTTTTCCTGTTTAAAATTCACACCCGCTAAAGATGCAACTTTGAGGCTTAATTTCTCCAAAATGATACAGTAAAAATGTTTGATAATGATTGAGGGAAGTAGCCAGGGTGGTCCTGAAGTCAACTGTACCAACCATTGCCTGAACTTATGGACCAAAGTGTTGTTATTGTACAGTAAAAATGGAGCATAAGGCATTTTTCCTGTTTAAAATTAACACACACGCTAAAGATGCAACTTTGAGGCTTAATTTCTCCAAAATGATACAGTAAAAATGTTTGATAATGAGTGAGGGAGTAGTCAGAGTGGTCCTGAAGTCAACTGTACCAACCATTGCCTGAACTTATGGACCAAAGTGTTGTTATTGTACAGTAAAAATGGAGCATAAGGCATTTTTCCTGTTTAAAATTAACACACACGCTAAAGATGCAACTTTGAGGCTTAATTTCTCCAAAATGATACAGTAAAAATGTTTGATAATGATTGAGGGAGTAGTCAGGGTGGTCCTGAAGTCAACTGTACCAACCATTGCCTGAACTTATGGACCAAAGTGTTGTTATTGTACAGTAAAAATGGAGCATAAGGCATTTTTCCTGTTTAAAATTAACACACACGCTAAAGATGCAACTTTGAGGCTTAATTTCTCCAAAATGATACAGTAAAAATGTTTGATAATGAGTGAGGAAGTAGCCAGGGTGGTCCTGAAGTCAACTGTACCAACCATTGCCTGAACTTATGGACCAAAGTGATGTTATTGTACAGTAAATATGGAGTATAAGGCATTTTTTCCTGTTAAAAAAATAAAGATAAAAATGCAACTTTGAGGCTTAATTTCTCCAAAATGATACAGTAAAAATGTTTGATAATGAGTGAGGAAGTAGCCAGGGTGGTCCTGAAGTCAACTGTACCAACCATTGCCTGAACTTATGGACCAAAGTGATGTTATTGTACAGTAAAAATGGAGCATAAGGCATTTTTCCTGTTTAAAATTAACACACACGCTAAAGATGCAACTTTGAGGCTTAATTTCTCCAAAATGATACAGTAAAAATGTTTGATATTGAGTGAGGGAAGTAGCCAGGGTGGTCCTGAAGTCAACTGTACCAACCATTGCCTGAACTTATGGACCAAAGTGTTGTTATTGTACAGTAAATATGGAGTATTAGACCGTTTAGTCATGTTTAAAAGAAGCTAAAGATGCAACTTTGAGGCTTAATTACTCCAAAATGATACAGTAAAAATGTTTGATAATGATTGAGGGAGTAGTCAGAGTGGTCCTGAAGTCAACTGTACCAACCATTGCCTGAACTTATGGACCAAAGTGTTGTTATTGTACAGTAAAAATGGAGCATAAGGCATTTTTCCTGTTTAAAATTAACACACACGCTAAAGATGCAACTTTGAGGCTTAATTTCTCCAAAATGATACAGTAAAAATGTTTGATATTGAGTGAGGAAGTAGCCAGGGTGGTCCTGAAGTCAACTGTACCAACCATTGCCTGAACTTATGGACCAAAGTGTTGTTATTGTACAGTAAATATGGAGTATTAGACCGTTTAGTCATGTTTAAAAGAAGCTAAAGATGCAACTTTGAGGCTTAATTACTCCAAAATGATACAGTAAAAATGTTTGATAATGATTGAGGGAGTAGTCAGAGTGGTCCTGAAGTCAACTGTACCAACCATTGCCTGAACTTATGGACCAAAGTGTTGTTATTGTACAGTAAAAATGGAGCATAAGGCATTTTTCCTGTTTAAAATTAACACACACGCTAAAGATGCAACTTTGAGGCTTAATTTCTCCAAAATGATACAGTAAAAATGTTTGATAATGATTGAGGGAGTAGTCAGAGTGGTCCTGAAGTCAACTGTACCAACCATTGCCTGAACTTATGGACCAAAGTGTTGTTATTGTACAGTAAAAATGGAGCATAAGGCATTTTTCCTGTTTAAAATTACACACGCTAAAGATGCAACTTTGAGGCTTAATTTCTCCAAAATGATACAGTAAAAATGTTTGATAATGATTGAGGGAAGTAGCCAGGGTGGTCCTGAAGTCAACTGTACCAACCATTGCCTGAACTTATGGACCAAAGTGATGTTATTGTACAGTAAAAATGGAGCATAAGGCATTTTTCCTGTTTAAAATTAACACACACGCTAAAGATGCAACTTTGAGGCTTAATTTCTCCAAAATGATACAGTAAAAATGTTTGATATTGAGTGAGGAAGTAGCCAGGGTGGTCCTGAAGTCAACTGTACCAACCATTGCCTGAACTTATGGACCAAAGTGTTGTTATTGTACAGTAAATATGGAGTATTAGACCGTTTAGTCATGTTTAAAAGAAGCTAAAGATGCAACTTTGAGGCTTAATTACTCCAAAATGATACAGTAAAAATGTTTGATAATGATTGAGGGAGTAGTCAGAGTGGTCCTGAAGTCAACTGTACCAACCATTGCCTGAACTTATGGACCAAAGTGTTGTTATTGTACAGTAAAAATGGAGCATAAGGCAGTTTTTCCTGTTTAAAATTAACACACACGCTAAAGATGCAACTTTGAGGCTTAATTTCTCCAAAATGATACAGTAAAAATGTTTTGATATTGATTGAGGGAAGTAGTCAGAGTGGTCCTGAAGTCAACTGTACCAACCATTGCCTGAACTTATGGACCAAAGTGTTGTTATTGTACAGTAAATATGGAGTATTAGAGCATTTTTTCCTGTTTAAAACAAACGCTAAAGATGCAACTTTGAGGCTTAATTTCTCCAAAATGATACAGTAAAAATGTTTGATAATGAGTGAGGGAGTAGTCAGGGTGGTCCTGAAGTCAACTGTACCAACCATTGCCTGAACTTATGGACCAAAGTGTTGTTATTGTACAGTAAAAATGGAGCATAAGGCATTTTTCCTGTTTAAAATTAACACACACGCTAAAGATGCAACTTTGAGGCTTAATTTCTCCAAAATGATACAGTAAAAATGTTTGATAATGATTGAGGGAGTAGTCAGAGTGGTCCTGAAGTCAACTGTACCAACCATTGCCTGAACTTATGGACCAAAGTGATGTTATTGTACAGTAAATATGGAGTATAAGGCATTTTTTCCTGTTAAAAAAATATAACGCTAAAGATGCAACTTTGAGGCTTAATTTCTCCAAAATGATACAGTAAAAATGTTTGATAATGAGTGAGGGAAGTAGTCCAGGGTGGTCCTGAAGTCAACTGTACCAACCATTGCCTGAACTTATGGACCAAAGTGATGTTATTGTACAGTAAATATGGAGTATAAGGCATTTTTTCCTGTTTAAAATTACACACACGCTAAAGATGCAACTTTGAGGCTTAATTTCTCCAAAATGATACAGTAAAAATGTTTGATATTGAGTGAGGGAAGTAGCCAGGGTGGTCCTGAAGTCAACTGTACCAACCATTGCCTGAACTTATGGACCAAAGTGTTGTTATTGTACAGTAAATATGGAGTATTAGGACCGTTTTGTCATGTTTAAAAGAAGCTAAAGATGCAACTTTGAGGCTTAATTTCTCCAAAATGATACAGTAAAAATGTTTGATAATGATTGAGGGAGTAGTCAGAGTGGTCCTGAAGTCAACTGTACCAACCATTGCCTGAACTTATGGACCAAAGTGTTGTTATTGTACAGTAAAAATGGAGCATAAGGCATTTTTCCTGTTTAAAATTCACACACACGCTAAAGATGCAACTTTGAGGCTTAATTTCTCCAAAATGATACAGTAAAAATGTTTGATAATGAGTGAGGGAGTAGTCAGAGGTGGTCCTGAAGTCAACTGTACCAACCATTGCCTGAACTTATGGACCAAAGTGATGTTATTGTACAGTAAATATGGAGTATAGAGCAGTTTAGTCATGTTTAAATAAAAGAAGCTAAAGATGCAACTTTGAGGCTTAATTTCTCGAAAATGATACAGTAAAAATGTTTGATAATGACTGAGGGAGTAGTGAGAGTGGTCCTGAAGTCAACTGTACCAACCATTGCCTGAACTTATGGACCAAAGTGTTGTTATTGTACAGTAAATATGGAGCATAAGGCATTTTTTCCTGTTTAAAATTAACACACGCTAAAGATGCAACTTTGAGGCTTAATTTCTCCAAAATGATACAGTAAAAATGTTTGATAATGAGTGAGGGAAGTAGTCCAGAGTGGTCCTGAAGTCAACTGTACCAACCATTGCCTGAACTTATGGACCAAAGTGATGTTATTGTACAGTAAATATGGAGTATAAGGCATTTTTTCCTGTTAAAAAACATAAATGAAAAAATGCAACTTTGAGGCTTAATTTCTCCAAAATGATACAGTAAAAATGTTTGATAATGAGTGAGGAAGTAGCCAGGGTGGTCCTGAAGTCAACTGTACCAACCATTGCCTGAACTTATGGACCAAAGTGATGTTATTGTACAGTAAAAATGGAGTCATAAGGCATTTTTTCCTGTTTAAAATTAACACACACGCTAAAGATGCAACTTTGAGGCTTAATTTCTCCAAAATGATACAGTAAAAATGTTTGATATTGAGTGAGGAAGTAGCCAGGGTGGTCCTGAAGTCAACTGTACCAACCATTGCCTGAACTTATGGACCAAAGTGTTGTTATTGTACAGTAAATATGGAGTATTAGACCGTTTAGTCATGTTTAAAAGAAGCTAAAGATGCAACTTTGAGGCTTAATTACTCCAAAATGATACAGTAAAAAATGTTTGATAATGATTGAGGGAGTAGTCAGAGTGGTCCTGAAGTCAACTGTACCAACCATTGCCTGAACTTATGGACCAAAGTGTTGTTATTGTACAGTAAAAATGGAGCATAAGGCATTTTTCCTGTTTAAAATTCACACACGCTAAAGATGCAACTTTGAGGCTTAATTTCTCCAAAATGATACAGTAAAAATGTTTGATAATGATTGAGGGAAGTAGCCAGGGTGGTCCTGAAGTCAACTGTACCAACCATTGCCTGAACTTATGGACCAAAGTGATGTTATTGTACAGTAAAAATGGAGCATAAGGCATTTTTCCTGTTTAAAATTCACACACACACACACACACACACACACAAACCGGAAACTAGCGCTTGAGCATTCGCCGTAAGTTCTATGATACGAGCGCAGTTAAAATGTATGTGCGGCTGACTTGACTCCGCGAAGACGATCGACGGCTCATTTGACCGCAGTCTTTCACACGTGGTCTCAAGTGACCACTTGTGATCACAAGTGGTCACTTGATCAAGCCCACGTCCTGTTTTTTTTATTGGTGCTCATTTTGAATAAAGTGGACTGAATTGAACGCCGCAAGTAGTCCCAGCATGCTCAAGAGCATCGATTTGGCTCGCGTGTCCCATACGAAAAGTGAACCGGAGGCGGGAAATTTGGACGCCAGGCGATCTGCGTCTAGTGGGGCCTGGGCAGCGGCCCGTAACTCTATGTGTGCCGTGTGCGTTGATTACGTGTACCCCCTAGCGGCCACGTATGACAGTGTTTGTGTTTGTGTCCAGGTCTCCAGGCTACTATGGATGAGGAGGAGAGGAGGGGGGGTCCCTCCCTTCAAACCACTCGGTCTGGGGAACAAATGGCCGCCAGAGCAAAGCTAAGGAGGTAAGCAGGAGGATCTCTAACGTGTCCTGTGGACTGCTGTCCATCTCAGAGCTCAGCAGTGATGTATCACGACACCATCATTAGTCTGAGTAAAAGCTGTGTGGTGTGTTTTGTTGAAGGCCCAGAGGCAGCAGAGAGAGCAGACTCCCCTGTACCCAGCTGTGTCTCCATTAAGAGTGACCGCTCTATGGATCATCCTAAACAGTTTAAAGATGGGAAATAAAAATATGGCATCTATCGAACGTCCCATAAAATCCTGCTTCATTGTTTTTCTAGAAGAGTCCAGCAGGAGAGCGCAGACTCCCCCGGACCCAGCTGTGTCTCCAGTGAAGAGTGGCTTGGTCTATGGATAGACCTGTTTACTTATAAAGATGGAAATCATCTACTAAGAAAAGGTAAGAATTTATGAGAGATCATAAAATAGGACATCTATCGAACGTCCAAACATCCTGCTTCTTGTTTTTTCTAGAAGAGTCCAGCAGGAGAGAGCAGACTTCCCCCGGACCCAGCTGTGGTCCTCCATTAGAGAGTGGACTGGTCTATGGATAGAACCTCCTCAATTTTAAAGATGAAAATCACCAACCTTCTAAGAAAAAGGTGAGGATTTATCAAATAAAATTATCAAATTACCGGTAAACGACATCACAAATCCTAACTTCCTATGGTGTTTGTATTTCTAGAAGGAAGGCAGGAGAGAGCAGGACTCCCCTGTACCCAGCTGTGTGTCTCCATGAAGAGTGACCACTCTATGGATCCATCCTCTTAAACTTTAAAGATGGAAATCAGTCTATTGAGCAAAGGTAAGGATTTATCAGAGATTATAAAAAATAGCAAGAACATCTATCAAACATAAATGCTGGTTCTTGTTTTTCTAGAAGAGTCCAGCAGGAGAGAGCAGACTCCCCTGGACCCAGCTGTGTCTCCATGAAGAGTGACTGGTCTATGGAAATACCTGCTAAGTTTAAAGATGGAAATCAGTCTACTAAGAAAATAAGGATTTATGAGATGATAAAAATACTAGGGCTGCCCCCCGACTAAAGAATTGTCTTAGTCGACTCACACTGCGGCATGCCCTAACAATAATACACTTCTAAATTTACATGTTTAGAAAACTGGCTATAAAGAAAAGGGGGTGACTAATCACTAAAACTACCAAAAATATGCAAAATGTATTAATTGCATATTTGTAAGTTGTCCGCATGACGGAGATAACGTTGTTTAAATTAAATTAGACTAGTTGCTTGCTCGCGACTACCGAGGTTAGTAATGACACAATTACAAGGTGAAAGTGGCCTACTGACCTACTTCATAGTTTTTTAGCGGATAAATAATTAAGTTAGTGATGTTTAATCGTGGTTTCATAATTAAAACAGTGACTACCTGTGTGTGTGTGTGTGTGGTGTGTGTGTGTGTGTGTGTGTGTTCTCCACAGACAACACCAGGAGAGGGCAAAGGTTACCAGTGCTCAGCAGCAAACAGAGCTGATCAAGGTGTGTAAATGTCCCATAAGACATTTGAATCTAGCTCTACAATAACATTAAAAAGCATCTCTTGTGTTAGGGATGGGCACTGAAACCTGTATTAATTGTCCCCGGGGCTAAATTATTATATAATTATTATAAGACCGTAGTATTGATAAGGTCCAACGTTTCGGTTCTGCTATTGGTACTGGACAATTAGGGAGTGATATTTCCATAGCGTCATATGGTTTAAGAGGAATTATAGAAACGTTGCGAACATAATTGCCGCATTCTCCGTCTTTTTCTGTTGTCAGTGAGATATTATAGAGAGTCTATAATAGTGACTCACTTATATAATTGCTGCTGAAGAAAGAGTATTTTGTTATATAAGAGAAATAATAAAGCAATGTCAATTCTGCTCTTAATGGATTGTTTTCTTCCAAAAAAATCAGAAGAACCAATAAGAGTCGATAAAGTACCGAACCGATAAGCAGTATCGATAAAGTACCGAACCAATAAGCATATCGATAAGAGTAGTAGTATCGATAAGAGTAATATTATCGATAAGAGTAGTAGTATCGATAAGAGTAGTAGTATCGATAAAATCCTAACGATACCTATCCCTACTTGTGGCTAATAGTCCCCAGGCTTCCCTCTTTAGACCACGGGACATGAATCTAGGACAGATGCTTCTGATGTCCTCAGTTAGTTCAGAGTGTTGCACTAACGTTTGATGTTTATTTATTTATTTATTTTTCGGTTCCAGAGGCTGAGGAGAAACGCACACGCTTTTCTAGACAAGGAGCTGAAGAAGCTTTGGAGGTTCACTTCCCAGATTACTCACAAGGTTAGAGAGTCAGACGCAGGAGGAAAGGACGTGGTGGATGTGAGGAAAGAGCAGAGGTGGCGCGCCGTAGAGGAGTTGTAGACATCACAGTTCTCTGCCTGAAGCAGTTGAAGCAGGAGGAGCTGGCCGACTCTCTGCAGAGCAGTAAGAGACCCTTTTGAAACAAATCAGTATTATTATCACAGATTTAAGTAAAGACTAAATGACAAATGGAGATATATGTTTCTATCAAACTTTAGATTCAAAGCTGTACACACCTATGGATCTGATGGTGATGTTGCAGATACACTGATCATTTTTTGATTGGTTATTGATTACTCTTAATCCCGAAACTGGCCATATACGGGCAGCCCCCGCCCCCTCCCAAAAGCAAAGGCCTCGTATATGTGAGAAAGCAGTCATGTGATACACCTCTAGAAAGATAAGATTCTCAACCATTGTTAGCTAAATGAAACACAATTCCAACCCAAAACAAAATAATGAGTGTTTGGTCTCTTAATACGACCATAAACAAATAATCCAGTGTCTGGCAACATTCTGAAGCCTCCCAATCATGTTTACAATCATGTATAGTAGGTAAGAGAGGGTTTCACAGGAAATTGGTAAATTGTCTTCAATCAGAACACACATTATTTATCTTTATCTGGTGGCTGGATGGTGCAATTGTGATGCTTTGGCTTGGTGTCATTCAATTCTATTCACTGTGACCTTTCAATAGAGGGGTCAAATGTCAAAATTGACCAATGGTTTCCCATCATGTTTGTATTGTTTTTATTTGGAGACTCTGCCTAAACCAATTTCTACAAAAACCCTCTATCTTTGCTCTACTTCACTTCATTGGTATCAAATCCCTCGGCAGATGTGTACTATGCCCTAAAGTGCTATAGGGCTACTAACTGATAAGGCACTAAGGCAGTGTTATTCACACTAAAACATGACATTTATTTCAGGCGGAATGAAATCATCCATTTATTGTGTTTCTAGCTTTATTCACTCTGATCCAGTACCATCCACATTAATTATCACAACATGAATTCACAACAACCTCACAGGTTATCTTTCTTTTGGTACCAATATTAACTTACAAGTCCTTCAAGTTGTGGAACTATAGTCTATTCACTTTGGTATGTTATTTTCGGCAACAACCTGAGAAATAGGCCTAGTGATAAAGATCAAATAGTATATTCATCCAACAAGCAAACAGTAAAGAATGAGTTGGAACCACTCGCGTTAACATCCTGACTTATGACTTCTGTTGTTTCTTTCATTCAGAACATTTTGCTGTCAAGTGCCAACATAAACTCAAGTCTCATCTGAAGGAGAAGACCCAGCGTGTGTTTGAAAGGAGTTGCTACAGCAGACAGCCTACACCTCTGAATGAGATCTACACAGAGCTTTTCATCACAGCGGGAGGCAGTGGAGAGGTCAACAAGGAACATGAGGTCAGACTGATTGAAACAGCTTCCAGGACACCAGCCAAGGAGGAAACACCAATCAAATGTGAAGACATCTTTAAACCCTTACCTGGACAAGATCAACCAATCAGAACAATATTGACAACTGGACTGGCCGGCATTGGTAAAACCATCTTAACACGCAAGTTCACTCTGGACTGGGCTGAAGGCAAAGCCAACCACGGCATAGACTTCACATTTCCCTTCACTTTTAGAGAGCTGAATTTACTGAAAGGGAAAGAGTTCAACTTGGTTGGACTTCTTCATCACTTCTTTATTGAGACCAAAGAAGCAGAAATCTGCAGATACGACCGTTCCAAGTTGTCTTCATCTTGGATGGTCTGGATGAGTGTCGACTTCCTCTGGACTTCCAGAACAACCAGATCTGTACTGATGTCACAGAGTCGACCTCATGGACGTGCTGCTGACAAACCTCATCAGGGGCAACCTGCTCCCCTCCGCTCGTATCTGGATAACCACGCGCCCTGCGGCAGCCGATCAGATCCCTGCTGAGTGCGTTGACATGGTGACAGAGTGAGAGGGTTCACTGACACACAGAAAAAGGAGTACCTCAGGAAGAGATTCAGTAGGATACGATGGCCAGCAAAATTATCTCCCACATCAAGACATTGCGAAGCCTCCACATCATGTGTCACATCCCAGTCTTCTGTTGGATCACTGCTACAGTTCTAGAGGACATCTTCAAAACATCCCAGAGAGGAGGAAAGATACCCAAGACCCCGACTCAGATGTACATCACTTCCTGAGGGTTCATTCCACACAGGGGACAGAAAGTATCATGGGAAAGCTGAAACAGATCCACACTGGAGTTCAGAGAGCAAGGAGATCATTGTTCTCTGGGAAAACTGGCTTTTAACCAGCTGGAGAACGGCAACCTGATCTTCTACGAGGCAGACCTGGCAGAGTGTGGCATCATATCAGAGCAGCCTCAGTGTACTCAGGAGTGTTCACCCAGATCTTTCAAGAGAGAGTGTGGGCTGTACCAGGAGAAGGTGTTCTGCTTTGTCCATCTGAGCATCCAGGAGTTTCTGGCTGCCCTTTATGTCCTTCAGTCATACATAGACACTGGTGTCAATCTGCTCTCAAAAAACAACCAACTTCCACGGAAAATACAATACTCTTCTACCAGAGTGCTGTGGACAAGGCCTTACTGAGTGAGAATGGACACCTGGACTTATTTCTCCGCTTCCTCCTGGGCCTCTCTCTGGAGACCAATCAGATTCTCCTACAAGGTCTGCTAGGACAGACAGGAAGTAACTCACGGACCAATCGGAAAACAGTCTCTTACATCAAGCAGAAGTTAAATGGAAATCTCTCTCCAGAGAGAAGCATCAATCTGTTCCACTGTCTGAATGAGCTGAATGATGGTTCTCTAGTGGAGGAGATCCAACAGTACCTGACATCAGGAAGTCTCTCCAGAGAATCTCTCTCCCCTGCTCAGTGTCAGCTCTGGTCTTCATCTTACTTACATCAGAAGAGGAGCTGGACCTGTTTGACCTGAAGAAATACTCTGCTTCAGAGGAGGGTCTTCTGAAGCTGCTGCCAGTGTCAAAGCCTCCAAAACATCTCTGTAGGCACTAACAACATGTGTAATTAATGAACCATCATATTTTTTGCATGTGAAAGTCAAATCCATGAATGTATGTCTCTTTTATTGTTATAACCAATTCATATGTTGAAAAGAATAGAATTAAAAATGTTTGTGTCTATGTTCATTAAAGGCTGAATGGCTGTAAGCTGTCAGAGAGATGCTGTGAAGCTCTGGCCTCAGTTCTCAGCTCCAACTCCTCTAGTCTGAGAGAGCTGGACCTGAGTACCAATGTCTGCAGGATTCAGGAGTGAAGCTGCTCTCTGCTGGACTGGGGAGTCCACACTGTACACTGGAAACTCTCAGGTCAGGTTTAGTCAATGTGTTAAATGTAAAACCTAAATGTTTGCTTCAGTATTTATTCATGTTATACAAATATTTGAATGAAGAGTTTTCTTCAATATTGTATTCTAATCTGTTTTTTAAGTATTTAGAAGCAAAACTATTTGCAGCTTTACATGATGTTTAAAACATATTTCTGTGATACTACTGTATAATCATTCATGTTTGTATCTATTGTTCATTAAAGACTGAATGGCTGTAAGCTGTCAGAGAGATGCTGTGAAGCTCTGGCCTCATTCTCACTTTAAGTCCTCTAGTCTGAGAGAGCTGGACCTGATACCAATG